>JXCR01064033.1:166071-181708 GCA_002079205.1 Phalaenopsis hybrid cultivar | reverse complement strand
ATATATATATATATAATGGATTACAGTTCAAAATGGATTGAAGCAATCACTTTACCTCGATGTGATGCTCAAAGTATTTTAAAAATTAAAAATATTTTTACAATATATGGAAAGCCTAGAGTAGTCATTACCGACGAAGGATCTTTTTTTAGAAATGCATCAATTGTATGATTGGTAGAAAAATATAACATAACACATAAAATTGTAACTCTTTATCATCGCAGAACTAGTGGTTTAGCAGAAGTACCTAATCATGAAATTAAGAGAATTTTGGAAAAAAAGTATAAATCCTAGTAAAATAGATTGGTCTGCTAGATTAGATACGCTATTATAGGCATACAAGACAACTTATTAGACACCTATAGGTATGTCCCTATATAGATTAATTTTGGGGAAGACTTGTCGCTTGCCAATAGAATTGAAACATAAAGCTTATTTTGCTATAAAGGAATTCAATTTTAATTTGAAAGAAGCTGGTGAGAAAAGATTATTGCAATTAAATGAGCTTAAAGAAATTAGAAATGAATCTTATGATAATGCTAGAATTTATAAGGAAAGAATGAAAGAATGACATGATCAAAAGATAATAAAAAAAATTTACACCTTTTAAGGAAGTTTTACTATATAATAAAGGATTGACATTATTTCTTGGAAAACTGAAGTCTAGATGGAAAGGGTCATTCAAAGTTGTAAAAATCTATCCCTATGGAGCTGTTAATATTGAAGATCCTAAGACTTAAAGGATATTTAAAGTAAATGGGCACAAGTTGAAACTATAAATTGATGGTCAAAGATCAATTTTCAAAGAAACTGTAATGTTGGGTCACCTAGAATAAAGACTGGGAATGTCAGGTTGGTGATATTAAACCAAGCACTTTGTGAGAGACAACTCATACTTATCATTGTTTATTTTGCTTTTTAAGTTTTTGTTCAAAATGTTTTACATATATTTATATTTATGTCTTTCTAGAGTCCGTGTGTTTTAGAGAATATTAAAAGACATCTTTATTTACCTAATTTTATAGAAGAATTGAGCATTTGTTTGATCGTAATAAAAAATGCAAAATTTTTAAAACTGATGCATGATGTGCCAGATTGGCGCTTGATGTGCCACATTACAGAAAGCTGGCGCATGATGCGCCGCAATGACGAAAATGACTAAAATGTTTCAAAAGGTGATTTTTGGCAGTTTTTGGTTGTTTCATCTCCTTATAACTCCCAAAAATTGATTCCAAAGTTAATTTTAGAGGGGAAAACAAGGGAGGAGTCTCTATATTTCAATTTCAATGGCGTCCCACTCTAAAAATTCTGCTAGATTTAGAATTTTCAATTGGAGAAAGTTTGTCAGTTTCAATATGCAGAAGTTGCATGATCATGTTCTAGTGAAGAAGAGGCTAATCAAAGAAAAGGGGTTTATGAATCAAGGATTCAATGCACCGAATACTCGAGTGGAAGAGATTATTGCACAAAGTCTCTACGAAGTGTTGTTACACTTTTATCATCATAGTGGTGCTTGTGGTGAAAGAGTTTTATACAATTCTACATGAAATCAACCAATGAATTATCTATGTGCGAGATAAGTTTGTGCAAATCACTCCTTCAAGAATAAATGAGATGTTTATGATTGAAAATGTGCATATTTGCCATTACACAAGTTTTACCCCTACATGAGATAATATGAATGAACTCTATTGATATCTTATGGATGTATGGAAATGTAAGTTTTTCTTCATCATTATTAAATCCTGCTTCTAAGGCATGAAACTTCTTTATTGCATCTAAATTACTTCCTACTATGAAAACCAGTAAGGTAACTAAGGAGAGTGTTATTTTGAATTACTGTATTCAAATTGGAAAACCTGTTGATATTGAAACAATCATTACAAAATCATTTTTGAGTTTGATTGTTAATGGATCTGCAACTGGACTTAGACATCCATCCACTATTTTCCTACTATGCAGCTAATCACAAGCACCTTATGAGAGTTGGGAAAAAGTGCTTCTTCCTTAGAAGCCGATGGATCCAGAAGTCTATTGCAACTGTATTGGAATGGGAGATGAGAATGATATGAATGTCCTGATGGATCAGGCATCCCAAAATTCATCACCTATTCATCCTTACTTTAGTTCAAACGCACTTTTGGAAAAGATCAAGAAGATAGAGAAAGAGGTGCAGAATATTATGCATGCAATTGAGAATGTTTCTGAAATGTTGTATCACTTAGATTGGAGACTTAAAGAACATTTTGAGCATTATTGGTCATATTGCAGATGGTTTGATACGTATATTTAAGAAACATGCTTGGATTGGGGAGGATTCAACTGATGAGTTTCGTTATCGACCCTTCTACGACTTGTATGAGCACTACCAATCTATGGGAGATATCTAGAAGGACGAGAGTGAAGAAGATGTTTGAACTTAATATATGCATGAAATGTTTTTTCTGCTTGTTTTAGTTGTTTAGTTGTTTGTTATGTTCGATTGCATTTAATTTTATTTTTAAACTATATCGATGTTTGTGTTTGGTATTTTGATGTTTAGATTTCAATGTTAGGATGTTTTGGTTTTCTTTGAACACTGAATGAGATGTTTGTTGGCTTGAAATATGTTTGTTTGTAATAACGCGAATTATATATATAAAGTGAGTTTTGTGTTATTTGTGAAAGATTGATGTTAGAGTCATGTTTAACCATGCTTATAAAGGTTCATTTGAGTTAATTAAAGGTAGACATGAAGAAGTAAGGAGCAGATTTTCACAGAAAATGACATCTAGAAAAATTAAATGCGCTAGATTGGCACATGATGAGCCGGTTTACAGAGAGTTGACACATGATGCACCAGATTTGGTGCAAGATCTGCAAAATTCTTGAAAATGCCAGATTGCCTAAAAAAATGTAAAATCACGCAGTAAAACTCTATTTTTATTGCTTGGGTCGTCTCTTACCTCTATACATTGACCTAGAGCTTCACATTGGGTGCAATAGAGAAGATTTCAGAGGCAAAAAATCTTAGATTTCGTCTTCTCTTGGTAAGAGTTTCATTTTAACTTAGAAATTTTTTATTTTCACCATGGATTTTTCCTACATTATGGAAAATCAAAAAGTTGTGATTTTTTATGAAAAAGCTTGATGAAAACTCATGGTGAAAATTTTCTTATCAGATAATCTTACTTGGGGAGTTAGATTTTTTATTTTGTAATTTATTTGGATTTTGGTAGAATTTTAAATGGCTCCACGATTGAAGAGAGGAAGGTCATCAGATGATTTTGATGCAATAAGATTTGTTAATTTGAAAGCCCAACACAGTTATAACACACAAATAAAGTCAAGCAGATTGATCTAGGAATGGGCATTTGCTAACCCGGGTGGTGAGATCAAGAGATTAATCCTTGCCATAAATTGGGAACGATTTTGCTACTTCACTGCAGTAGTGATTAAGCCAATGATTCAGGAGCTTTATGCTAACTTGAGATTCACTATTGACTATCACATCTTTGTGAGAGGTAAGCAAGTTGAATTTATTGTAGAAAGGATCAATGTTTTTGATGGGCTAAGGAATTTAATTTTTTATGAATATGTTGCATTCGTGATGACTGATTCATCATTAGATGAAGTGATGGCCCTTTTGACTAATGGAAGAGGAGAATGGAGGATTAAAAATAGTGAGATAGTTAACTTCTCTGCTTTCATGTTGACTATTCAATCAAAAGTATGACACCACTTCATTTCTGCTAAATTACTACCAACAAATCATTTGGTTGATGTATCAAAAGAAAGAGCTGTATTGAACTATTGCATTCAGAACATGAAATCAATAGATGTTGGTACTCTCATAGGTCATCATGCATGGAGCATAGCTAAGAGCTCTACAGTTAGTGGTTTGGGTTACCCTGCCCTGATGTTCACTCTTTGTGAGCAATCAAGAGTAGAATCTCCTAGAAATGAGGAAATATTACAGCAACAAAATCCTATTGGGAAGCATATGATTCAGAGAGTTGAATCATTTGTTGAATCTAGGGGTGGAAGAAGTGATAGACCATCTACATCAGCTGTAGGGGCATCTACTTCTCGCCCTACATCACTAGAAAACATTATGGACCAACTCATGATTCAATAATTGGATATAGTAAATATTCAGAATCCAATTGGAGAGATTGGAGTGAGAAATGTTTATAATGATGAGTATCAGCAGAGGAAAATTCAACATGATAAAGCTTTTGAGGATGCTATAGTGAGATATCTTAGGGTGAATATAATGTGGAATTTCCTACTTGCCCAACTTCACTCCTTATGCTCCTATTCATGATGAAGAAGAAGAAGAAGAAGATGATGATGATGTTGATGAGGAGGAAGGTGATGAAGATTTGATATTTTTAGGAGTTAGTTTATTTGTTTGATTGTTTGTTTGTTTGTATGTTGTTTGGATATTATTTGGTTGGCATTTGAAATTGTTGTAGTAAAAAACTTTTATTTTGTATTGTGAACTTAAAATTATAATAATAACTATAGATTTTTACTTTTCCTACATTTTTAGTATTTTTCATTTTTTATTTCTATTTTTAATTCTCAACAAATTTTGTAGAATATATTATGTTTCATTTAATACCTTAAAGCCTGTATGTATTTTTAAAGTTACTACCTACAGTATACCAGAGTCTAGTTTCATAGTCAGAAATCCTCTACAGATTAGTTTTTATTTTCATGCATTTTCTGATTTCTTTCACCAACTAAATTTGTGCTAGAACATTTTTAAAATACCTAAAAAGTTAAGTTTGGGGGGAAGAAAAATTTCTTTTAAAAAGAAAAAAAACTAAATTTTATTTGTCCTTAAGTAACAATATTTTTATAATTAATTTAACATGACCTGGGATGTTAAGATTTAACTTGAAATGACTATACTTATGTTTTTGAATATTATGGTAAATTTAGGTAAAAAAAATTAATAATGAAGGTCAATTCTAATATTAAAGATATTTGGTATGATAAGATAAGACTATGTTTTTCTAGTTAAAGTAAGGGAAAGTGTAATTTTGAAGTATTAAGAATTTTAGAGTTTCATGTAAGAAGAAAATAATGAGGCTTTATGAAAATATTAAACTAAGAAGAATTTATGAAGTAAAGAAAGATAAGGGTTTTGACTTTAAGAAGAGGATAGTAAAGTTCAAAACTATTAAAGGCTATTTAGATATAGTAATCCTCATTTGAAAAAGAAAAAAAAAGAAAAGAAAAATAAGTGAGGAGAAGCTTGAGGAGATGCCTAATAAAAAATTGGCTTCATTTTAATTAACTTAAGGAAAAAGCTTTATTACATTTTCTAAACTTATATTGGAATATTCATAGCATTATTAGTGAAGTTTTCTGAAGTTCTTTTTTATATGAATATTCTAAATATCCTTGATATGACAAATTGCAATTCTTCTTAAAATGAATAGAGATTCAGAAATCTTAAAATTGACTACTAAGTACCCTTAGACTTAGAATTTGAATCTAAGTTATTAGAAGTTTTTCTTAAATTTTACTATTTTATTTATTGAATCAAAATATAGAAGTTATAAGTTTGTCTCTATCCTATGTCATATGCTTAATAGTGTCACTTAAGGACAAATAACAATTAAGTTTGAGGGATTTTGATACACCAAAATAATATATCATTTTAAGTATATATTTTATGCGTATTTTTGGTGACATTGCACTTTAAAGAAGGGAATTTTCATGTTTTTGTTGCAAACATACAATTTTAGGCATTTGGAGCAAAAGTAGCAAAAAGGACAAAATTTGGAGCCAAAATAGCGAATTTTTAAATCCCGTCGCAAGATGTGTCAGATTGGCACATGATGCCCCAGATTGGCGCCAAATGCGCTAAAACTCAGAACAACAGTCTTTAGCAAACTGGTGCATGATGCGCCAGATTGGTGTCAGATGCACCATTTGACAGAGAGTTAGCGCATGATGCGCCAGATTGGCGTCAAATGCGTCAGGGACTACTTTTTGCGGATTAAGGCGGTTCAAGATAAATTTTGGGTGAATTTTCAAAGGGACACTTGTTCTAAACACCCCTTGGAGTGGTTCTTTTATGAAGGGATATGTCTCTTGGATCGATGGACATATCTTTTGAATTCAAAAGAGTTGACTTTTGGACATAATTTTGGGGGGAATTTTGAATTCTTTTTGGAGGGAGGCAGCCTTTGATAAAGAGAGGGAATTCTAGGGATTAAAAAGGAGGAGAGCTTTTAGGCGCGAGTTGGTGTGGCATGAAGGGACAAGGAGAGTTAGAGAGAGAAAAAGAAGGGCTTAGGGATTTCTTTCAAGGATTGTAAGAGGAGAGGGAAGGTGAAAGATTTCTTCTTAATTACACTTCTAAGAGAGAATTGAGAGTGCTTGCAAAAAGAGAGGCTTGGAGAGAACTTCTAAGGATTTGCTTGGGAATGATTGTGAGATAAGTTGTGTATTTTATTTTTTTTGTTTTGTAAACTTGTTTTTGATATATGAAATCCTTGTTATATCGTATCTTTCTTAAGAATTCTAAGTAGTATCTTTGTCCTTGTCTTTACTTTGAGATTTGTTTTGTGAAGAATTGATTCTGTTTTATATGATTTTAAATGTCAAGAATTTGTAATGATTTGATATCCAATATTCATTTACTTTTCGATTTGGCCAATTTGTTAAAATGTGTTGAGAAACATATGCTACAAAAGGGCTTTTATTTTTACAATATGGGGAGAATCACAATTGATTTCATGGGAGAGTGTTTCATCCTTGGAGTTGGGTGCAAATAAATTGGGAGATATACTTTTTTGGATGCAAAATTGGAGATTTTAAGGTGACAGATTAAAATCCCCAATTTAGTCCAGTTTATTGGAAACTGATGCGAGATTGTTAGCCCTCAGGTAAGGGAGAAGTGGGAGCTCTTCAGTGGCAATTGATAACCTCCCAGCCTAACCATGGAATTAGAGACCAAACTCTGGATTAGTCAATGTTCTTTATGGACTCANCTCAACAGGTTTTAATGAAATAAAAGACAAGTTTGCAAAGTAAATGAAGAACCGGTGAAAATACCATCACAATTTTTTGGAATAAAAGAATTTCTAAACAAATCAAATCCACCACATAATTACTTCTTATTGCAAGGAGAAAGAGAAAAACTACTCAGAATTCATGTGGGTAGCAAAACAAAACATATTTATAAAACTCAAATCCAACATACAAAAGAAGAGATACAAACTATTTATCTTAAATGTTTCCCCAAGCACTCCTCTGAAGTTCCTTGACTGGTCTCACTCCATGAGACTCTTACAAGACTCACAATACTTAAGAAATCACAAAGACTCATAAAGACTCACTTGGGTGGCTGCCCAGTTTATATGGGTTCCTCCTTTTCTCAAAACAACTCCAAGACTCTCTTTTTTTGTCCAAAAAAAATCTCAATATATATAGCTTCAAAAATCACCAAGGGTTGCTTCAGACACTTTTTCAAAATTCTTCCAAATTCATTTAATATAAGTGTAACCATTTTTTGCGCCTAGGCTCTAGCCTCGATTTCCATCTGTCGCATAGGCACCAGCTTAGCTCTTTTTGACAATTATTTTAATTTGGCCTAATTTCCTCCTTTTATATGTATTTTTGCTCTTGTTTTCTCTTACACTCTTTTTCTTGGACCTGCAACCAAAAACACAAAAAAAATACCTTTCATTAAAGCATAAATCCTCAAAAATGGGTATAAAATGTGCATATAAAATAGGTAATTTTAAGGCACATCACCTAGCCCTAAACATTGGGTCTGGCTCACCCTAAACATAATCTAACTTTAGGTTCAACACAAATTGGGTCTAAAATGAACATTAGGCCTAACTCACCTTAGACCCAACTCAAACACTAGGTTCAGCCCAAATTGAAGCTAATCATAGAACCAATGGTTCCAACCCGAATTGGTCCCAACCAACCTATTGGGTTCAACCTACATTTAACTTAACCCTAAATGCTAGGTCTTAAGCAAATTGGATCTATCCACTTTTTAGGTTTAGCTTACATTGAACCTACTAAGTCTAACTTATATTATACTAAGATAATTATTTTGGTTCAACCGACAGTGAACCTAAACCCTAGGTCTAACTTACATTAGACTTAATCAACCTTTTAGATTCAACCTAAACCCAAAGTCTAACTTACATTAGACTTAGGCAACCTTTTAGGTTCAACCTATATTGAACCTAACACTTAAGTCTATGTTACATTAAACTTAGCCAACCTTTTAAGTTCAACTTACATTAATCATAAACCCTAAGCCTAACTTACACTAGACTTAGCCAACCTTTTAGGTTCAACGTACATTGAACCTAACCCTAAGTCTAACTTACATTAGACTTAACCAACCTTTTAGGTTCAACCTACATTGAACCTAAACATTAAGTCTAACTTACATTTGACCTAGTCAACCTTTTAGGCTCAACCTACATTGAACCTAAGCCCTAAGTCTAACTTACATCAGATTTAGCCTACATTGAACCTAAACCTTAAGTTTACCCTATCTTAGACTTAGCCACTTTTTTAAGTTTAACCTACATTGAAACTCAAACCTAAGTCTAATCTAACTTAGACTTCATACAAACTAAATCATCTTAGGTCTAACTAAACCTATACCTAACCTAAGTCTAATCTAACTTAGACTTAGCTCAAACTGAATCCCTTTAGGCCTTACGTAAACCTAATTTAGGTTTTACATAAACCCAATTCAATTGAATCACCGGGTCAACCCGACCTAAATCGAGTTAACCCAATTCAATTAAACCATGGGTCAACCCGACCTAACTCTGTTAACCTAATGTAATTGAACCATCTAGTAAACTCAACCTAACTCAAGTTAACCTAATTCATCTAAATCCTCAGGTCAACCGACCTAACTCGGGTTCACCTAATTCAACCGAAACAGCGGGTCAACCCGACCTAACTTGGGTTAACCCAATTCAACTAAATCACAGGGTCAACCTGACCTAGCTCAGGTTAACCTGACCTAGCTCAGGTTAACCTAATTCAATTGAACCATTGGGTCAACTTAACCTAACTTAGGTTAACCCAATTCAATTGATTCACCAAATCCACCCAACCTAACTCAGATTAACCAATTAAACTGAACCATAGGGTTAAACTGACCTAACTTAGGTTAACCAAATTCAATTGAATCACCAAGTTAACCTGACTTAACTCGAGGTAACCCAATTCAACTAACTATTAGGTCAACTTAACCTAACTTTGGTTAACCCAATTCAATTAAACCATCAGATCAAGCCGCCTAATTTGGGTTAACCTAATTCAATTAAACCATCAGGTTAATTCAACCCAACTCTAGTCAACCTCATACCATCAGATTAACTCACTCAACTTGGGTCAATCCAAAATCAACCCAGCCCACTGGGATAACCTGAATTAACTCAAGCTAATTTAAAGATAATTCTCTCCTCAAGTTAATTAGACTTAATTCCAATTAACCCAATTTGAGACCCGACTTCAAGCTTGACTTAAGCCCATTTAATTAGGAATTGATTTAAGCATAACTCAATTTACACTTAAAAGGAAAATGAAATCTAAATTAATTTCGGCTTCACCCAAGTCTAATTTAACTTAAACTTGATTCCACTTAGATGTTTAACTTGGATCATTACAGTTTAACATATTCTACTTCTAAGTTAACCCAACCTGGTTTTACTTGGTTTACTTCAAGCCAATCTAAGCTAAGTAAGACTGGTTTGATCCAAATGAACTAAGTCAAACTTTGCCAATCCTATTGAACTTTAGTTGACTTAAACAAGTTTGAAGATAATCCGAGGGAAAGCTAGTGTAACCCAGGTTAACTCGGATTATCTGGAGTTTCATCTTAGATAATTTCAACCTACTTGAACTAATCTAAAATTGTCATAAATCTAGATGACTGAAGGTTAAGGAGAGTTTATTGTTTCTTGTTTGAAAATAAAAGCACACTTAGCCTTAGACATCTTGAACGGGTCATCTAAAAAAAATTTAAAAAATAAATAAAATTAATGAACGAAAACATAACATTCCATGCTAACTATGCTTTGCGGGACTACTAAAGACAAGAAGCCAGGGTAGCTAAAGACAAGGAAGTAAGGTGTTGTCATAGATTTACTTTGCATGTTAATAGGATAAACTAACCTCGATTTATAGGAGCAGACATTCAAAACCCAAAGTAAAAGGATGAACCTCAACTAAACCATCAATAACTAAATAAAACCTTAGGATAGTTCAGAATTCCTAGAAACCTGCTACCTTTAGAAAAGGACTTTGACATTCCTTTCCTTGACAACAACATTTAGATTTTCTGAGAATAAATCATAACCGTAATCGAAAGTTTTCTAAGTACTATTCACTACTTAGGATGTAATTAAGTATAAAGATTTGACCTCATAGGAGGATGTAAACTCTAGAAGATGTTGTCAACCTGAATTCTCTAGTTATTAGCTTTCATAGGGTCTCCTTCACAGTTGTGCCTTTAAAGCATTTGGGACATATGCTTTAATGCTATCAATGCAAAAATTCATTTTATAAAGGCTTTGCATACACTTCTTTTATTTATTTCTATTATTTTCTGCCCTGGTTCTCCAATTTCTCATCTCTTAGTTCACCCACATGATCTGAGATTAAAAATAATTCAAAAGGGGGTGGTGGGTGGGGGAAGGGAGAGGGGGTGGGGGCGAGGGGCAGGGTGCAACATAATTGAAAACAAATAGGTAACTCCATGACAACAACGGTGGCAACAAATCCAACCAACATGGATGAAGACCGACGATAACAGTGGCTAAATAGACCAACAATGCTCAACAATAATCAATGGATGCTCATACACAATGATCATCTTTATAATTATTTCTCTAATTTTATGCTTATTGTAATTTTTTGAATCATGAAACATAGTAATCTTAATTTCTGCATCAGCATCAAATGAAATGAAATTTAATATTTTTTTTCATCAATAAGATAATTATTTACTGACTTTTAGCTTTAATTTTTATGTATTCCCTCACATGTCTAAGAAGTTGAGAAGTGTTGTTAGTTTTTTACTTATGAAATTTTGTGTGAAAACATATGCATTGCCAAAAAAGAGTCAGAACTCCTTTGATTGTAAACGTTGCCTCAACAAAATACTCCCATACTATAGACTTCCTTTTCCTCCCCTCTTAGAAGTATTAAAGTCTTCTTTATTGATGCTTTCAATAATAGCTTTCTCTCGTTATGTGTAATATGATCCAAGATTTGGATTTTTGTTACTATTTTCAACTTTCACTGTTAGCTCATTTTAAGATAATTTTGTTTAAAAAAGATCTAATCTAGATGTAATATGAAGAGAAGTGACAATGTAAGAACCTATCAATATGGAACTATCATATAAAGATTTAGTTTAAACAAAATATGAAGACAAAGTATGAAAAAAATGCACAATTATGAAGAAGTTATCAATAAATTGTTAATTATGTAAAGCCAAAATTTAAAAGAATTAACCAACAAAAATCGAGCAACAAATCATATAAAAATATATTTAGAGTAACAAAAAATACAATACCATTTTGCTCATCCAAAGATTTCATAACTATAATAAATACAACTTCCATGAAAATGAAGCTTTTTCAGTTGAATAACAATATGTCAATTTCTTCAATTTTTCTTTCATAACTACCGTATAATTTTAGCACATTCATATAAAATAAAGAACAATTCTTATGGAACATATTGAAGAGCTTTAAATTTGAGGACTATGAAAGATTTCTATTTACAGAACATGCATTATATTCAATTAAGATCAAATTGGCCCTGTTCATTTTAAAGGAATATAATAAAAATCATCAAAATTGAATTTGATAATGTAAAACTAAACATTTAACTTCTTTGAAAAATTCTTCCAATCATAATGAGAAAAAAGAATTAATTTTTTTTGAAATAAGTATTCTGATTAAATAATAAAATTCCTTCTTCTTAACAATAAAAATAAATCTTTTTCAGATAAATGACTAGCAGATAATAAGCCCCAGATACCAAAATAAGTAGTAAAGATATAGCCAAAAATAAGAAAATGCTATCAACAATATTGAGGCTTAAATTTTTTTTTTAGATCATTAACATCTCCTAAACCTAGCTGACTGATGCGGGTGGATTTAATGTGTTAATTTTGTAAATATTTTTCAATATTACAAAATACACACGGTAGATACAATATCAAATATGCAAATTAATCCTAATAAAATAACTTCAGTTAAAAAAGTTTTATCTTTTAAAAATCTTTAAACTGCCAAATCCCCTTTAAAAATATCGCTAGTATACATATTGCCCAAGTAATAAAGGGCTATAATGGAGTCCTAGATATCGATCTTACAACTAAGTTGGAAATGCCTATAAGTACATTCTTAAGATTATAATGTAAAGTATAATTTTTAAAACTACAAAAAAAGTAAAGCGTGAAGTTTGAATATTAAGTAACAAGGGAATGCTAATTAAACTACAGTTGAAAGACAAAGTTAATTAAACTAAATGCTAAATTTTAAAAGTAAACTTACAAAAATTAAACTAAATTTTTGTGATGGAAAGTTAAAATTTAATAAAGCACCCTTCCCATTTACAATGAGTATATATGGACNCTTGTATCTATCCCGAAGGATAAACACAAGACTTGAGGTTGAGGCTCAATCAAATAAACTAAGGAAAGTATGACGTCCGTTTGGTCTGCGAAACTTTTGTCTTTGCCGACAAGTTCCTGTATTTAATATAAAGGATTAAATAGGATTTACATTAAGCTGGGTTCGGACATGCTTCCTATAAGGGCAATCTCCTATAGTTAATTACATCTTAAATGACCAAAGCCACCTAAGAAAACCCTCGATAAAAATCAAGAAATATTATCTTCAAGGAATTTCAAAGGGTAGGACTCTTCAACGAAATCGGACATAGAGGTGTGCAAGGGGATTGGTTCAAATTTGAAACATTTTTTTATTGTAGAATCCAAAGGAAGAAGAACTAGGGGATGTCATGGATCGAGAGGAGAACCTCGGAGACTTCCCAAGCTATCCTAATGTTTGGCTTCAGTTTTGAGGAGAAATATTTAGGTGTTTCATCCTGCCAATTTTATTAGTTAGGGCTTACATTTGTGTGAAATGATCACACAAATAGCCTGGAAGATGTGAGGATTTAGGTCGTGACAAACGACAACCTCAGAATCCTAAGACGAGTTAGGGCTTATATTATATAGCAGGGCTATACAAAGGCCTAAAGATAAGGTGAGGATTTAAGTTGCATAAGCAAGCAACCTCGAAGTCCTATGGCTTTGTTGTTTAAGTCTAAGGAAGGAAAATTGGTTTAACTGGGGAAGACAAGTTTTGTTGTTGAAGATGGTCGTGCTACCCACCATGCTAGCTCCAAGCTCCTTGTCGCGACATGTTTGAGTTATCTAATGTGTCAAGTTATAATGTCAAATCAAGTGGGCCCTATGGTTGAAGTTCTTTAAATTTTATGAGGGCATATTAAAGTTGATTAGAGTGACACCAGTCCCTATGGTTGAAGTTCTTTAAATTTTATGAGGGCATATTAAAGTTGATTAGAGCGACACCAATTAGTATGTTTGAAGTTCTTTAAATTTTATGAGGGCATATTAAAGTTGATTAGAGCGACACCGGTTTGGTGAAGTTCTTTAAATTTTATGAGGGCATATTAAAGTTGATTAGAGTGACACCGGTTAGGATCTAGTTCTTTAAATTTTATGGGGGCATGTTAAAGTTGATTAGAGCGACACAGGTTAGGATCCTACATAAATTTTATGAGAGCATATTAAAGTTGATTAGAGCGACACCGGTTAGGATCCTACGGTTCTCTCTAAATTTTATGAGGGCATATTAAAGTTGATTAGAGCGACACCGGTTAGGATCCTACGGTACCTTAAATTTTATGAGGGCATATTAAAGTTGATTAGAGCGACACCGGTTAGGATCCTACGGTTCCCACGTTCCGGGTTCTGGGTTCTTTAAATTTTATGAGTGCATATTAAAGTTGATTAGAGTGACACCGGTTAGGATCCTACGGTTCCCTCGTTCTGGTGAGGGCATATTAAAGTTGATTTGAGCGACACCGGTTAGGATCCTACGGTTCCCTCGTTCCGGCATCACTATTTTTATTTGGATTCATTGGTTAGGATCCTACGGTTCCCTCATTCCGGCATCACTATTTTCTATTTGATTCACTTAGTCAAAATACTTATCAAACCCAACTTAATGAGTTCCATAATTTCATTTAAACCGTGGGAAGCCTTGTTAGTAACCGTAGGTTACCTCCTCCAAGGGATTCCCGATCGCATCGATAGAGACATCTTAATTTAGTTGAAGTTGTAGTTTTATGTGATGTTTGTGATTAAATTTTGATTTCATTTAAACCATTGGAAGCCTCGTTAGCAACCGTAGGTTACCTCCTCCGAGGGATTCCCGATCATCAAGACTGTGGGAAGCCTCGTTAGCAACCGTAGGTTACCTCCTCTGAGGGATTCTCGATCATCAGATAGAGACGTCTTAATTTAGTTGCAATTGTAGTTTTGTGTGATGTTTGTGATTAAATTTTGAGCTGTTTTATATTTAAATTTAGTTGAAGTTGTGGTTTTGTGTGATGTTTGTGATTAAATTTTAAGTTGTTTTATATTTCGAATAGTTGAAGTTGTAGTTTTGTGTGATGTTTGTGATTAAATTTTGAGTTGTTTTATATTTTTTCGTTAGCAACCGTAGGTTACCTCCTCCGAGGGATTCCTGATCATCCGATAGAGACATCTTAATTTAATGAAGTTGTAGTTTTGTGTGATGTTTGTGATTAAATTTTGAGTTGTTTTATATTTTGAATGTCGGAAGTTGTAGTTTTATGTGATGTTTGTGATTAAATTTTGAGTTGTTTTATATTTTGCATGTTCAGTTGTGGTTTTGTATGATGTTTGTGATTAAATTTTGAGTTGTTTTATATTTTGAATGTTGTAGCGTTGTAGTTTTGTGTGATGTTTGTGATTAAATTTTGAGTTGTTTTATATTTTGAATGTTGTAGATGTGGTTTTGTGTGATGTTTGTGATTAAATTTTGAGTTGTTTTATATTTTGAATGTTGTGGAATTGAATTTTATCTTGGTTGATTTTTAATTTTGGTTTTGGTTAATGGTTAACTGCAAGTTTATATAGGGAAGCATGAAACATGTAAGGAAAAGGCAGAAGAAAGACGGTACTATAAACTGTAAAAGCGTACATGGCGAGTCTTCTCATTCCACCACCTGAAACTTGAAAATGCATGTGAGGGCATTTATGAAAAGCAGAAAAAGTAAAATTCTTGTGGTTTTCCTAACCCTATGTCATATCTTTGCGGGTCCTTAGAAGTTTAACTAAGGATGATTTCATCGAGCAAAGCATATTAAGTTTAATAGGCCTCTGAGGTATCCAACAAGTTAGGAGGAGGAAGCAGGTCCATGCCGCTCCCTCACCAACTGGTGAAAAGACTCGAGTCCATTTAAACTTATTATATTGCTTAATTGTTCATCCTGTAAATATCCTTAATGCTCAGTGAACATTGATGTCCCAATTATCCCTAAGAAAGGGGTAATTATCATTTATCATTCAATTTAA
>JXCR01064033.1:112871-161925 GCA_002079205.1 Phalaenopsis hybrid cultivar | reverse complement strand
ACCATAGCCCTAGGGCTAGTAGGTTTAGGGGACCATCTACATGAGTATCCCAAAAGATCAAGGGATCTAGGCTAGAAATTTGAGTTCAGGGTTGTGAGTGAATGTGGGTGTAGATGAGTGTAGTGAGTGCCTTAGCTCCAGACCAACACCTAGGGTTAACCCTAAGGTCCAGCAATCCTAAGGGTGACTCATCTTGAGTTTCCCCCATAGTGACCCCACCTACTAAGTACTTAGAGGTTGAGAGCAACATGTGGAACTCCAAGCTGAGTAAAGAAGAGGGTAGAATTTCTAATGGTGAGGGTTCCATGTCTAGTTTTCTAGGAATAGTCAACAGGAAAAGTCCTATGGCTAGACCCTAGGCTACTAAAGAGGAAAAACTAGACCTCAACCAAAAATGAGGTCAATATAATATATATATATATATAAAAACTATTTTGTACCAAATAGGAGCAGTCATATTCCTTACCCTCTTTCGAGTCCATAAAGAACATTGACTAATCTAGAGTTTGGTCCCTAATTTCGTGGTTAGACTGGGAGGATATCAACTACCACTCTAAAGCTCCCACTTCTCCCTCACCTGAGGGCTAACAATCTCGCATCAGTTTCTAATCAACTGGACCAATTTGGGGATTTTAATCTGTCACCTTCAAATCTCCAATTTTGCATCCAACAAAGTATATCTCCCTATTTATTTGCACCCAACTCCATGGATGAAATACTCTCCCATGAAATCAATTGTGATTCTCCCCATATTGTAAAAATAAAAGCCCTTTCGGAACATATGTTTCTCAACACATTTTAAAAAATTGGCCAAATCAAAAAGTAAATGAAGATTGGATTTCAAATCATCACAGATTATTGACATTTAAAATCATATAAAATAAAATCAATTTTTCACAAAACCAATCTCAAAGTAAAGAGAAGGATAAAGAAGACTAATTAGAATTCGTGAGAAGGATACAATATAACACGGATTTCATATATAAAAAATAAGTTTACAAAACAAAACAAAAATAAAATACACAAATTATCTCACAATCCTTCCCAAGCAAATCCTTAGAAGTTCTCTCCAAGCCTTTCTCTTTTTGCAAGCACTCTCAATTCTCTCTTAGAAGTGTAATTAAGAAGAAATCTTTTACATTCCCTCTCCTCTTACAATCCTTGAAAAAAATCTCAAAGCCCTTAACTTTCTCTCTCTAACTCTCCTTGTCCCTTCACGCCACACCAACTCATGCCCAAAAGCTCTCCTCCTTTTTTAATCCCTAGAATTCCCTCTCCTTTATCAAAGGCTGCCTCCCTTAAAAAAGAATTCAAAATTCCCCCCAAAATTATGTCCAAAAGTCAACTTTTTGAATTTAAAAGATATGTTTATTGATCCAAGAGACATATCCCTTCATAAAAGAACCTTCCAAAGTGTCTAGATACATTGAATCACTCTAAAGGGTGTTTAGAACAAGTGTCCCTTTGAAAATTCACATTAAATTTATCTTGAACCGCCTTAATCAGCAAAAAGTAGTCCATGGCGCATTTGATGCCAATCTGGCGCATCATGCACCAACTCTCTGTCGAATGGTGCATCTGACACCAATCTAGTGCATCATGCACCAGTTTTCTAAACACTATGTTGTTCTCGGTTTTGGCAAATTTGGCGACAATTTGGGGCATCATGTGCCAATCTGGCATATCTTGCGCCAGGATTTAAAAATTTGTTATTTTTGCTCCAATTTTTGTCCTTTTTGCTACTTTTGTTCCAAATGCCTAAAATTGTATGTTTACAACAAAAACATGAAAATACCCTTCTTTAAAGTGCAATTTCACCAAAAATAAGCATAAAATATATACTTAAAATGACATATTATTTTGGTGTATCAAAATCCCTCAAACTTAATTGTTACTTGTCCTCAAGTGATACTATTACTACATAAAAGCATATGACTTAGGATAAAGACTAACTTATAACTTCTATATTTTGATTCAATAAATAAAATAGTAAAATTTAAGAAAAACCTCTAATAACTTACTAAGTCTAAGAGTACTTAGTAGTCAATTTTAAGATTTTTGAATCTCTATTCATTTTGAGAAGAATTGCAATTTGTCATTTCAAGGATATTTAGAATATTCATATGAAAAAGAACTTCATGAAAACTTCACTAATAATGCTGCGAATATTCCAATATAAGTTTAGAAAATGTAATAAGCTTTTTTCCTTAAGTTGATTCAAGTGAAGCCAATTTTTTATTAGGCATCTCCTCAAGCTTCTCCTCACTTATTTTTCTTTTCTTTTTTTTCTTTTTCAAATGAGGATTACTATATCTAAATAGTCTTTAATAGTTTTGAACTTCATTATCCTCTTCTTAAAGTCAGAACCCTTACCTTTCCTTACTTTATAAAATCATATTAGTTTAAGATTTTCATAAAGTTTCATTATTTTCTTTTTACATGAAACTCTAAAATTTTTGGTACTTCAAAATTACACTTTCCTTTACTTTAAATAAAAAAAACATAGTCTTATCTTATCATACCAAATATCTTTAATATTAGAATCGACCTTCATTATTAAAAAAATTTACCTAAATTTACTATAATATTCATAAACATAAGTATAGTCATTTTAAGTTAAATCTTAGCATCCCAAGTCATGTTAAATTAATTATAAAAATATTTTTACTTAAGGATTAAAAAAATTTAGTTTTCTTCTTTTTAAAAGAAATTTTTCTCCCCCCCAAAGTTAAGTTTTTAGGTATTTTAAAAATGTTCTAGCACAAATTTAGTTGTTGAAAGAAATCAATAAATGCATGAAAATAAAAACTGACCTGTAGAGAATTTCTGACTATGAAATTATGCTCTAGTATACTGTAGGTACTAACTTTAAAAATACATACAGGCTTTAAAGTATTAAATGAAACATAATATATTCTAAAGAATTTGTTGAGAATTAAAAATAGAAATAAAAACTAAAAATACTAAAAATGTAGGAAAAGTAAAAATCTACAGTTATTATTATAATTTTAAGTTCACAATATAAAATAAAAGTTTTTACTACAACAGTTTCAATTGCCAACCAAAGAATATCCAAACAACATACAAATAAACAGACAATCAAAAAAATAAACTAACTCCTAAAAATATCAATGTTCATCACTTTCCTCATCATCATCATCATCTTCTTCTTCTTCTTCTTTTTCTTCTTCATCATCATCATGAATAGGAGCACAAGGAGTGAAGTTGGGGCAAGTAGGAAATTCCACATTGTATTCACTCTAAGATATCTCACCATAGCATCCTCAAAAGCGTTATCATGTTGAATTTTCCTCTATTGATACTCATAATTATAAGCATTTCTCGCTCCAATCTCTTCAATTTGATTCTGAATATTTACTATATCCAATTGTTGAATCATGAGTTGGTCCATAATGTTTTCTAGTGATGCAGAGCGACAAGTAGATGCCCCTACAACTTATGTAGATGGTCTATCACTTCTTCCACCCCTAGATTCAACAAATGATTCAACTTTCTGAATCATATGCTTCCCAATAGGATCTTGTGGCTGTAATATTTCCTCATTTCTATGAGATTCTACTCTTGATTGCTCACAAAGAGCGAACATCAGGGCAGGGTAACCCAAACCACTAACTGTAGAGCTCATAGTTACGCTTCGTGCATGATGACCTCTGAGAGTACCAACATCTATTGCTTTCATGTTCTGAATGCAATATTTAAATATAGCTCTTTCCTTTGATACATCAGCCAAATGATTTGTTAGTAGTAATTTAGCAGAAATGAAGTGGTGTCATACTTTTGACGGAATAGTCAACATGGAAGCGTAGAAGTTAACTATCTTACTATTTTTAATCCTCCATTCTCCTCTTCCATTAGTAAAAAAGGCAATCACTTCATCCAATGATGAATCAGTCATCACGAATGCAGCATATTCATCAAAAAATTACATTCCTTAGCCCATTAAAAGCATTGATCCTTTCTGCAATAAATTCAACTTGTTTACCTCTCACAAAGATGTGATCGTCAATAGTGAATCTCAAGTTGGCATAAAGCTCCTGAATCATTGGCTTAATCACTACTGCAGTGAATTAGCAAAACCGTTCCCAATTTTTGGCAAGGATTAATCTCTCGATCTCACCACCCGGGTTAGCAAATGCCCATTCCTGGATCAATCTTCTCGATTTTATTTGCGTGTTATAACTATGTTGGGCTTTCAAATTAACAAATCTTATTGCATTAAAATCATCTGACGACCTTCCTCTCTTCAATCGTGGAGCCATTTGAAATTCTACCAAAATCCAAATAAATTACAAAATCAAAGATCTAACTCCCCAAGTAAGATTATTTGATAAGAAATTTTTCACCATGAGTTTTCTTCTAGCTTTTTCATAAAAAAATCACAATTTTTGGATTCTCCATAATGTAGGAAAAATCCATGGTGAAAATAAAAAATTTCTAAGTTAAAATGAAGCTCTTACCAAGAGAAGATGAAATCTAAAATTTTTTGCCTCCAAAATCTTCTCTATTACGCCCAATTTGAAGCCGTAGGTCAAAGTATAAAGGTAGGAGATGACCCAAGCAATAAAAATGGAGTTTTACTATGTGATTTTACAGTTTTTTAGGTAATCTGGTGTTTTCGGGAATTTGGCGGATCTTGCACCAAATCTAACGCATCATGCGTCAACTCTCTGTAAACCGGCTCATCATGCGCCAATCTGGTGCATTTAATTTTTCTAGATGTCATTTTCTGTGAAAATTTGCTCCTTAATGCTTTACATCTACCTCTAATTAACTCAAATGAACCTTTATAAGCATGATTAAACATGACTCTAACATCAATCTTTCACAAATAACACAAAACTCACTTTATATATAAAATTTGCGCTATTAGAAACTAAGATTTTTCAAGCCAACAAACATCTATTTCAGTGTTCAAAGAAAACCAAAACATCCTAACATTGAAATCTAAACATCAAAATACCAAACACAAACATTGATATAGTTCAACAATAAAAGTAAATGCAATCCAACATAACAAACAACTAAAACAAGCAGACAAAACATTTCGTGCATATATTAAGTTCAAACATTTTTTTCACTCTCGTCCTTCTGGATATCTCCCATAGATTGGTAGTGCACATACAAGTTGTAGAAGGGTCGATAAGGAAACTCATCAGTTGAATCCTCCACAATCCAAGCATGTTTCATGAACATACGTACCAAACCATCTTCAATATGACCAGTAATGCTCAAAATGTTCTTTAAGTCTCCAATCTAAGTGATACAACATTTTAGAAACATTCTCAATTGCATGCATAATATTCTGCATTTCTTTCTCTCTCTTCTTGATCTTTTTCAAAAGTACGTTCGAAGTAAAGTAAGGATGAATAGGTGATGAATTTTGGGATGCCTGATCCATCAGTACATTCATATCATTCTCATTTTCCATTCCAATACAGTTGCAATAGACTTTTGGATCCATCGACTTCCAAGGAAGAAGCACTTTTTCCCAACTCTCATAAGTGCTTGTGATTGACTGCATAATAGAAAAATTGTGGATGGATGTTCAAGTCCAGTTGCAGATCCATTAACAATCAAACCCAAAATTGATTTCACAATGATTGCTTCAATATCAATAGGTTTTCCAATTTGAATACAGTAATTCAAAATAACACTCTCCTTAGTTACCTTACTGATTTTCATAGTATGAAGTAATTTAGATGCAATAAAGAAGTTCCATGCCTTAGAAGCAGGATTTAATAATGATGATGAAAAACTTACATTTCCATCATCTCTGGCTCCCAATTTGCATCTACAATCATAAGGTATCGATGGAGTTCATTCATGTTATCCCTTGTATGGGTAAAACTTGTGTAATGGAAAATAGGCACAATTTCAATCATAAACATCTCGTTTATTCTTGAAGGAGTGATTTGCACAAACTTTTCTCGCACATAGATAATTCATTGGTTGATTCCATGTAGATTTGTATAAAACTCTTTCACCACAAGCACCACTATGGCGACAACAGTGTAACAAAGCACTTCCTAGAGTCTCTGTGCAATAATCTCTTCCACTCGAGTATTTCATGCATTGAATCCTTGATTCATAAACCCCCTTTCTTTAGTTAGCCTCTTCTTTACTAGAACATGATCATGCAACTTCTGCATATTGAAACTAACGAACTTTCTCCGATTGAAAATTTTAAATCTAGCAGAATTTTTAGAGTGGGACGCCATTGAAATTGAAATATAGAGACTCCTCCCTCATTTTCTCCTCTAAAATTGACTTTAGAATCAGTTTTTGGGAGTTATAAGGAGATGAAACTGCCAAAAATTGCCTTTTTAAAATGTTTTAAGTCATTTTTGTCATTGCGGTGCATCATGCGCCAGCTTTCTATAATGTAGCACATCAAGCACCAATCTGGCACATCATGCACCAATTTTAAAAATTTTGCATTTTTTATTACGATCAAACANATATATATATATATATATATGATTTTAACTTCTTCACAGTCCATGTACTCATTGTAAAGGGGAAGGGTGCTTTATTAAATTTTAACTTTTCCTCACAAAAACTTAGTTTAATTTTCATAAGTTTACTTTTAAAAATTTAGCATCTAGTTTAGTTAACTTTGTCTTTCAACTGTAGTTTAATTAACATTCACTTGTTACTTAATATTCAAACTTCGCACTTCACTTTTTTTGTAGTTTTAAAATTATTCTTTAAATTATAATCTTAAGAACGTACTTATAGGCATTTCTAACTTAGCTGTGGGATCGATGTTTATGACTCCATTATAGTCCTTTATTACTTGGGCGATATGTATACTTGCGATATTTTTAAAGGGAATTTGGCAGTTTAAATATTTTTAAAAGATAAAACTTTTTTAACTAAAGTTATTTTGTTGGGATTAATTTGCATATTTGATATTGTATCTACCGTGTGTAATTTGCAATATTGAAAAATATTTGCAAGCACATTAAATTCGCCCGCATCAGTCAGCTAGGTTTAGGAGATGTTAATGATCTAAAAAAAGAATTTAAGCCCCAACATTGTTGATAGCATTTTCTTATTTTTGGCTATATCTTTACTACTTATTTAGGTATATGGGGCTTATTATCTGCTAGTCATTTATCTGAAAAAAATTTATTTTTATTGTTCAAGAAGAAGGGATTTTATTATTTAATGACAATAATTTTTTCAAAAAATGTTAATTCTTTTTTCTCATTATGATTGGAAGAATTTATCAAAGAATTTAAATGTTTAGTCTTACATTGCCAAATTCAATTTTCATGATTTTTATTATATTCCTTTAAAATGGATAGGGCCAATTTGATCTTAATTGAATAGAATGCATGTTCTGTAAATAGAAATCTTTCATAGTCCTCAAATTTAAAGCTCTTGATATGTTCCATAAGAATTGTTCTTTATTTTATATGAATGTGCTCAAATTATATGGTAGTAATGAAAGAAAATTGAAGAAATTGACATATAGTTATTGAACTGAAAAAGCTTCATTTTCATGGAAGTTGTATTTATTATAGTTATGAAATCTTTGGATGAGCAAAATGGTATTGTATTTTTTTTACTCTAAATATATTTTTATATGATTTGTTGCTAGATTTGTGTTGGTTAATTCTTTTAAATTTTGGCTTTACATAATTAACAATTTATTGATGACTTCTTCATAATTGTGCATTTTTTTCATACTTTATCTTCATATTTTGTTTAAACTAAACCTTTATATGATAGTTCCATATTGATATGTTCTTACATTGTCACTTCTCTTCATATTATATCTAGATTAGATCTTTTTTAAACTAAATTATCTTACAATGAGCTAACAGTGAAAGTTGAAAATAGTAACAAAAATCCAAATCTTGGATCATATTACACATAGCCAGAGAAAGCTATTATTGAAAGTTTCAATAAAGAAAACTTTAATACTTCTAAGAGGGGAGGAAAAGGAAGATTATAGTATGAGAGTATTTTGTTGAGGCAACGTTTACAATCAAAGGAGTTCTAACTCTTTTTTGGCAATGCATAGGCAATGCATATGCTTCACACAAAATTTCATAAGTAACAAACTAACACCACTTCTCAACTTCTTAGACATGTGAGGGAATGTATAAAAATTAAAGCTAAAAGTCGGCAAATAATTATCTTATTGATAAGAGGAAAAATATTAAATTTCATTTCATTTGATGCTGATGCAGAAATTAAGATTACTATGTTTCATGATCCAAAGAATTACAATCAACAAAAAATTAGAGAAATAATTATAAAGATGATCATTGTGTATGAACATCCATTGATTATTTTTTAGCATTGTTGGTCTATTTAGTCACCGTTGTCATCAGTCTTCATTCATGTTGGTTGGATTTGTTGCCACTGTTGTTGTCATGGAGTCACCAATTTGTTGTCTATTATGTTGCCCCCGCCTCCCTACCCCCTCTCCCTTCCCCCACCCACCACCCCCCCACCTTTGAATTATTTTCTATCTCAGATCATATGGGTGAACTAAGTGATAAGAAATTGGAGGACCAGGGCAGAAAATAATAGAAACAAACAAAAGAAGTGTATGGAAGGCCTTTATAAAATGAATTTTTGCATTGATAGCTTTAAATCATATGTCCCAAATGCTTTAAAGACAAAACTGCGAAAAAGACCCAATGAAAGCTAATAACCAGAGAATTTAGGTTGACAACATGTTCTAGAGTTTACATCCTCCTATGAGGTCAAATCTCTATACTTAATTACATCAAAAGTAGTGAATAATACTTAATAAAACTCTTAATTATGGTTATGATTTATTCTCATAAATTCTAATTGTTGTTGTCAAGGAAAAGAATGTCGAAGTCCTTTTCTAAAGGTAGCAAGTTTCTAAGAATTTTGAACTATCCTAAAGTTTTATTTAGTTATTAATGGTTTAGTTGAGGTTCATCCTTTTACTTTACGTTTTGAATGTCTCCTCCTATAAATCGAGGTTAGTTTATCCCATTAACTTGAAAAGTAAATCTAGGGCAACACCTTACTTCCTTGTCTTCAGCTGCCCTGGCTTCTTATCTTTATTAGTCCTACAAAGCATAGTTATCATGGAATGTTATGTTTTCGTTCATTAATTTTATTTATTTATTAATTTTTTTTATTTTTAGATCACCCGTTCAAGATGTCTAAGGCTAAGTGTGCTTTTATTTTCAAACAAGAAGCAAACAAAAAACTCTCCTTAACCTTCAATCATCTAGATTTATGATAATTTTAGATTAGTTCAAGTAGGTTGAAATTATCTAAGATGAAACTCCAGATAAATTGAGTTAACCTGGTTATACTAGCTTTCCCTCGAATTATCTTCAAACTTGTTTAAGTCAACCAAAGTTCAATAGGATTGAAAAAGTTTGACTTAGTTGATTAGGATCAAACCATTCTTACTTAGCTTAGATTGGCATGAAATAAACCAAGTAAAACCAGGTTGGGTTAACATAGAAGTAGACTAGGTTAAACTGTGCTGATCTAAGCTAAACCCCTAAGTGGAATTAAGTTTAAGTTAAATTAGACTTGGGGGAAGCCGAAATTAATTTAGAATTCATTTTTCTTTCAAGTATAAATTGAGTTATGCTTAAATCAATTCCTAATTAAATGGGTTTAAGTCAAGCTTGATGTCGGGTCTCAAATTGGGTAGACTGGAATTAAGTCTGATTAACTAGAGGAGAGAATTATCTTTAAATTAGCATGAGTTAAGTCAGGTTATCCTAGTGGGTTGGGTCAATTTTGGATTGAACCAAGTTGAGTCAGTTAATCTTATGGTATGAGGTTGACCTGAGTTGGGTTGAATTAACCTGATGGTTTAATTGAATTAGGTTAACCCAAATTAGGCGGCTTGATCCGATGGTTTAATTGAATTAGGTTAACTAGAGTTTGGTCAAGTTGACCTAATGGTTAGTTGAATTGGGTTACCTCGAGTTAAGTCATGTTAACTTGGTGAATCAGTTGATTTGGGTTAACCCAAGTTAGGTCAGTTTGACCCTATGGTTTAGTTTAATTGGTTAATCCGAGTTAGGTCGGGTGGACCTGGTGAATCAATTGAATTGGGTTAACCTAAGTTAGGTCGAGTTGACCGAATGGTTCAGTTGAATTAGGTTAACCCGAGTTAGGTCAGATTGACCCTGTGATTTAGTTGAATTGGGTTAACCCAAGTTAGGTCGGGTTGACCCGTTGGTTCAGTTGAATTAGGTGAACCCGAGTTAGGTCAGGTTGACCTGAGGATTTATATGAATGAGGTTAACTTGAGTTAGGTTGAGTTTACTAGATCATTCAATTGCATTAGGTTAACAGAGTTAGGTCGGGTTGACCCATGGTCTAGTTGAATTGGGTTAACTCGATTTAGGTCGGGTTGACCCGGTGATTCAATTAAATTGAGTTTATGTAAAACCTAAATTAGGTTTACGATAGACCTAAAGGGATTCAGTTTGAGCTAAGTCTAAGTTAGATTAGACTTAGGTTTAAGGTTCAATATAGGTTGAACTTAAAAAAGTGGCTAAGTTTAAGCTAGGTTAAACTTAAGGTTTAGGTTCAATGTAGGTTAAAGCTGATGTAACTTAGACTTAGGGCTTAGGTTTAATGTTGCTTGAGCGTAAAAGGTTGAGTAGGTCAAATGTAAGTTAGACTTAGTGTTTAGGTTCAATGTAGGTTGAACCTAAAAGGTTGGTTTAGTCTAATGTAAGTTAGACTTAGGGTTTAGGTTCAATGTACGTTGAACCTAAAATTTTGGCTAAGTTTAGTGTAAGTTAGGCTTAGAGTTTATGTTCAATGTAAGTTAAACTTAAAAGGTTGGCTAAGTTTAATGTAACATAGACTTAAGTGTTAGGTTCAATGTAGGTTGAACCTAAAAGGTTGGCTAAGTCTAATGTAAGTTAGACTATGGGTTTAGGTTGAACCTAAAAGGTTGATTAAGTCTAATGTAGGTTAGACTTAGGGTTTAGATTCAATGTAGATTGAACCTAAATAGTTAACTTAATATAATATAAGTTATACTTAGTAGGTTCAATGTAAGCTAAACCTAAAATGTGGATAGATCCAATTTGGTTAAGACCTAGCATTTAGGGTTAGATTAAATGTAGGTTGAAACCAATAGGTTGGTTGGGACCAATTTGGGTTGGAATCATTGGTTCTATGGTTAGCTTCAATTTAGGGTGAACATAGTGTTTGAGTTGGGTCTAAGGTGAGTTAGGCCCATTGTTCATTTTAGGCCCAATTTGTGTTGAACCTAAAGTTAGATTAGGTTTAAGATGAGCTAGACCCAATGTTTAGGGCTAGGTGATGTGCCTTAAAATTACATATTTTATATGCACATTTTATGCCCATTTTTTAGGATTTATGCTTTAATGAAAGGTATTTTTTGTGTTTTTGGTTGCAGGTCCAAGAAAAAGAGTGTAAGAGCAAACAAGAGCAAAAATACATATAAAAGAAGCAAATTGGGCCAAATCAAGATAATTGCCAAAAATAGCTAAGCTGGCGCCTATGCGCTAGATGGAAATCGAGACTGGCGCCTAGGCGCCAAAATGGTTACACTTATATTCACTGAATTTGGAAGAATTTTGAAAAAGTGTCTGAAGCAACCCTTGGTGATTTTTGAAGCTATATATATTGGGATATTTTCTGGACAAAAAGAGAGAGAGTCTTGGAATCGTTTTGAGAAAAGGAGGAACCCATGTAGAATGGGTGGCCACCCAAGTGAGTCTTTATGAGTCTTTGTGATTTCTGGAGTATTGCAAGTTTTGTAAGAGTCTCATGGAGTGAGATAAGTCAAGGAACTTCAGAGGAGTGCTTGGGGAAACATTTAGGATAAATAGTTTGTATCTCTTCTTTTGTATGTTGGATTTGAGTTTTATAAATATGTTTTGTTTTGCTACCCACATGAATTCTGAGTAGTTTTCCTCTTTTCTTTGCAATAAGAAGTACTTATGTGGTGGATTTTATTCATTTAGAATTTCTTTTATTCCAAAAATTTGTGATGGTATTTTCACCGGTTCTTCATTTACTTTGCAAACTTGTCTTTTATTTCATTAAAACTTGTTGAGAAACTTACAGACCCAAGAGGGCTAAGATTTCTCTAACTAGTGAGTACCACATTTCACTTTGGAAAGATCCATGGCAATCGCCCAAGGGGGAGTGCAAATAAATAGGGAGATAAGATTTGATGGGCATAAAATTGATGTTTCTAGGGTGATAAGTTAGCTTTTTTATCAACTTGGTCTAGAGATTGGAACTAAGGGTCACTAGTAGGTCCTATAGAGAGGGCACAATAGGTAATCTAGAGGTAAGAGACTAAAATCTACCAAACACTACTATACATGCCGACAACAATTTTAGATTAGCCAATATTCTTCATGCTCGGAAGAGGTAAGGAATATGTTTGTTCCTATTTGTCACACTATATTAGTTAAACTTCTAAACATATGCAACCTACACTGATTATGAATTATTTACAAAGAGTAAGTCTTTTACATATCTTGAATTTTGTAGTTTTAGTTATTTTTGAATCTCTGCATTTACTTTTAATTTGCATTTGTAGGAATTAATAAAACTTATCTTTTCACTTGGAATTACTTTTATATTTTCATAGCATATATTCTACCATTTAAAGTAAAGGTCTTTCTTAGTCAAATTCATAAAATTTACAACTTTTACCCATGAGATTGATACTATGACTTTTTAAGAAAATCATATATTACTTCAAACGACACGTATACTGCGTAGTACCCATGGTGTGAAAGCTTATCATATAATTTTTAAATCATTTCATTTCTTCACACTAGCCGCTAAATATAACTTGACCCAAGTTTTTGTCAATCTTTTGGAATATAAATATTTGCGTAATTACGAGTTGGGTTAAGTTTTTGACACCGTTGCCAGAGAATAGAAATAAATAATGAAATTTTTGACTTAAGAAACTTTATTTGAACTGTAGATTTATTTTAGGAAAATAAAAAAAATAAANTTGAGAAACTTACAGACCCAAGAGGGCTAAGATTTCTCTAACTAGTGAGTACCACATTTCACTTTGGAAAGAGCCATGGAGATTGCCCAAGGGGGAGTGCAAATAGGTAGGGACATAAGATTTGATGGGCGTAAAATTAATGTTTCTAGGGTGATAGGTTAGCTTTTTTATCAACTTGGTCTAGAGATTGGAACTATGGGTCACTAGTAAGTCCTATAGAGAGAACACAGTGGGTAATCTAGAGGTGAGAGGCTAGAATCTACCAAGAACTACTATACATGCCGACACAAACTTTAGATTAGCCAATATTCTTTATGCTCAGAAGAGGTAAAGAATTCCTATTTGTCACAATACATTAGTTAAACTTCTAAACATATGTAATCCTACACTGATTATGAATTATTTACAAGGAGGAAGTCTCTTACATATCTTGCATTTTGTATTTTTAGTTATTTTTGAATCTCTGCATTTACTTTTAATTTGCATTTGTAGGAATTAATTAAACTTATCTTTTCACTTAGATTTATTTTTATATTTTCATAGCATATATTCTACCATTTAAAGTAAAGGTCTTTTTTAGTGAAATTCATAAAATTTACAACATTTACCTATGGGATTGATACTGTAGTTTCTAAAGAAAATCCTATATTACTTGAAACGACACGTATACTTGTGTAGTACCCATGGTGTGAAGGCTTATCATATAATTTTTAAATCATTTCATTTATTCATACTAGCCGCTAAATATAACTTGGCCCAAGTTTTTGACAATCTTTTGGAGTATAAATATTTGTGTAATTACGGGTTGGGTTAAGTTTTTGACACCGTTGCGAGAGAATAGAAATAAGTAATGAATTTTTGACTTAAGAAACTTTATTTGAATTGTAGATTTATTTTAGGAAAATAAAAAAATAAATTTAGCACTTATTTATTTTCAAAAATTATAAAAACATAAAATTTTTTTGCAAATCCCGAAAAATTAAATATATAAATATAATATATATATAAAGAGCAACTTGTGGCTCCTTACATGTTAATATTTAAAAAGATTACAAATATGGGTGGGATGGTAGATCCCCATCTAAAAACAAAAAAAAATACATTTTAAGCTTAGGGGTTTCAAAATCCACAGTACAACGCCACGCCAAAAAATAAGCAAAACACCCAAAAGTTATATCTTACGCAAAATATAATAGACCCAAAACAGATATGCTTTGAGCAGCTCCAGCCAATCCTGTCTTGTGCCAAAAAAATGTTACACAATCTGGAAGTCGCTATAACAAAAATGTAGAAAAGACGACATGCAACCAGAAAAACCTCAAAAGGTTCCACAAAAGCATCAGCAAAAGAACATAAAGGATCAAAAGGAAATCAAGCCAAAAATACATAAAACCCTTTAGATGAGNATAATAATAATAATAATAATAATAATAATAATAATAATAATAATAATAATAATAATAAAAGCAACTTGTGGCTCATTACGCGTTAATATTCAAAAAAGATTACAAATATTGGTAGGATGGTGGATCCCCATCTAAAAAAAAACATTTTAAGAAATCCACAGTACAACGCCACACAAAAAAGTAAGCAAAACACCAAAAAGTTATATCTTACCCAATATACAATAGACCAAAAACAGATATGCTTCGAGCAGCTCCAGCCAATCCAGTCCTGCGCTAAAAAAATGTTACACAGTCTGGAAGACGCTGCAACAAAAACTTTAGCATCTCAAAATGCATACAAACAAATTAGTAGTCCATATAAAGGAGCCTAAAATAACAAACCGTGAAACCATAGAGTGGAAGTAAAATTGGCCCTACTCCAGGAAAATAGCAATAACCAAATAAATTAAAGGTGGTAAGGATATAAAAACACCACCCAACAAGTCCATACTACTATCCATTCTTTGATCAAGATTCCACAAAATTGCAATAAACAAATGACCATATAAATTAAAGGTGGTAGAATGTAAATCAATAAGAGCACCAACCATTAAGTCCAATATACCAGCCATTCTTTGACCAAGCTTCCAGGTCAAGAGCAATAACCAAATATAATAAAGGTGGTAAAAATGTAATTTATAGAGAAGCCGCCAAGCAAGTCCCAGCTTCCAGCATACCGAAATAAATAGCAATATCTTAAGAATAAAGGTGGTAATAATGTAAATCATTGAGAAAAACCACCCAGCAATTCCAACTACTAGTCAGGCGTGACCCTATTCCAGGAAAATAGCAATCACCAAATAAATTAAAGGTGGCAAGGAGGTAAAAACACAACCCAACAACTCCATACTACTATCCATTCTTTGACCAAGCTTTCACCAAATTGCAATAAATAAATGACCACATAAATTAAAGATGGTAAGAATGTAAAACATTAAGAGCACCACCCAACAAATCCAATCAACCGACCATTCCTTAACCAAGATTCTAAGTAAATAGCAATAACTAAATATAGTAAGGGTGGTAAAGATGCCACCAAGCAAGTCCCAGCTTCCATCAATACCAAAAATATAAATAGGAAAAAAGTGATACCCAAAGAAGAACAATAGAAACATAAATCCCTCCAAAGCTAAAAACAAAAGCAGACCAAATCATTAGCATCTCAAAAAAGGAGAGTCAAGAAGATCACCTTTCAAGAGAGTGCAAAGATGCGGCATGGGGAAAGTACCACAGCTAACCTCAGAAGAATTCCTAGCCAAACAAGTTAACCAATTAGCCGGAGAGTTACCCTCTCTGTAAATGAAAGACAAATGAAAAATGAAATTGCATCTTTTGATATAATCACGAATTCTATTCATATTGGCAAGCAAATCCCATCGAGACATAGTGGCATTGTAAAACTCATCAATAAGCGTTTCAGAATCTGTCTCAAAAATGATTTTTGTAAATTTTAGCCTTGCCCCAAACTGTATTGCAAAGAGGAAGGCCCAACTTTCAGCCTCCAGAGGAGAGGCAACACAAATCAGAGAGGCAAAAATAGTATAAACACTGTCCAAAATAATTTCGTAAGATCCCACCCGCACCTACCGCGTTGGAGATCCAACTGCCATCCAAATTAATTTTAACCCAGTCCAAAGGTGGTAGTTGTCATCTGAAGATGGCCTTCCTACCCACTTTATACTGCATAATATCATCCGACAAAGAAAGGGAATGGTAGGCCCATTTGAAGTGAGCAAGTATATTAGAAACAGTAATATATGGAGCAAGCAAATTGTTACCGTACTTAGCCCCATTTCTAGCCACCCAGATGAACCAAAGAAACACAAGAGGATACCACCGCAGATTTTTATCCACGAACATAACAATTTTCCAATGTAGAAGAGCAAGGCCATTTTATGTTGAAATGGTTACCCAACATATTCCAAATATGAGTAGCAAAAGGACACTAAAAAAAAAAGATGAGCAACCATTTCAAAGTCCTTTTTATATAAATAACATTGGGACACCATTTTTAAACCTTTAAGTTTCAAAATATCATCCAACAACAAAAAATTAAGAAAATATCTCCATAAATAAAAAGAGATAGAAGGAGATATAAGCTTGTTCTAGATTGCATGACTCCACCTCCAGGTGCTATAGGGATAAATATTCGTATAAAACATTTTGATAGGGGATAAAACAACAATTGATTTCTACAAAGGGGAATCCTACATAGTATTCTTTATGGGAAGTTTAGCAATCTTAGCAGCCTCATGAGGATCAAAAAGATCATTTAATTTATTGACATCCCAATTGCCTTGAAGTCAAAGATCCGAAAGAATTAAATCATGCGAGGTTCCCGATGACAACACAAGATTGTCACCCAACCTCCATTGATCATGCCAAATCGAGATATTGCCCTCTCCAACATCCCAAAAAATAAAATTACTAGCTAAAGTTCTCACTTTAAGCATCGCTTTTCAAATTCTAGAGTCACCCACCTTCCATCGAACAAAAGTCAGATGATGATAAGAGTAATATTTATGAAAGAGGAAATTAACCCATAAAGAATAGCAAAATTTAAACCAAAGTTTGCACATATTATTATTTGAGATTTGATTAAGACATTTAAGCCCTAACCCCCTTGCAGAAATAGGCTTGCAAACTTTATGAAAAGAAGTCCAATGCTTATTAGAATAACCAACCGACCAGAGAAATCAATTGAGAAGTCTCTCAAGAGAGAGTTGAGTGCTCTTCTTTAGATTAAGAATTTTTAAGGTGTACAGAGGAATACTTAATAAAACACTTTTAAGCAAGGTGACGCTTCCACCATTAGAAAGAAAAATATTTCTCCAATCATCAATTTTATTTTTAATCCTTTCAACCACAACGTCAAATTATATTTGCTTCCTCAACCCCCTCAAAAGTTTGACCCCGAGATACTAGAGAGGAAGAGAAGCAGAATGAAAGCCAGTAAAAGAAATAGCCCAAGAAGCAACAGAGCTCTTAACATTCTTACCAAAAAAAAAATTTCATTTTTCTTTATTNACAAAATTTCAATAAACAAATGACCATATAAATTAAAGGTGGTAGAATGTAAATCAATAAGAGCACCACCCATCAAGTCCAATATACCAGCCATTCTTTGACCAAGCTTCCAGGTAAATAGCAATAACCAAATATAATAAAGGTGGTAAAAATGTAATTTATAGAGAAGCCACCAAGCAAGTCCCAGCTTCCAGCATACCGAAATACATAACAATATCGTAAGAATAAAGGTGGTAATAATGTAAATCATTGAGAAAAACCACCCAGCAATTCCAACTACCGGCCAGGCTTGACCCTGTTCCAGAAAAATAGCAATAAACAAATAAATTAAAGGTGGTAAGGATGTAAAAATACCACCCATCAAGTCCATACTACTATCCATTCTTTGACCAAGCTTCCACCAAATTGCAATAAATAAATGACCACATAAATTAAAGGTGGTAAGAATGTAAAACATTAAGAGCACCACCCAACAAATCCAATCAACCGACCATTCTTTGACCAAGATTCCAGGTAAATTACAATAAAATATAGTAAAGGTGGTAAAGATGCCACCAAGCAAGTCCCAGCTTCTATCAATACCGAAATATAAATAGGAAAAAAGTGATACCCAAAGAAGACCAATAAAAACACAAATCCCTCCAAAGCTAAAAATAGAAGCAGACCAAATCATTAGCATCTCAAAAAAAGAGAGTAAAGCAGACCACCTTTCAAGAGAGTGCAAAGATGTGGCATGGGGAAAGTGCCACAGTTAACCTCAGAAGAATTCTTGACCAAACTGGATAACCAATTAATCGGAGAATTACCCTCTCTGTAAATGAAAGAAAAATGAAAAATGAAATTGTATCTTTTGATATAATCACGAATTCTATTCATATTGGCAAGCAAATTCCATCGAGACGTAGTGGTATTGTAAAACTCATCAATAATCGTTTCAGAATCCGTTTCAAAAATGATTTTTGTAAATTTTAGCCTTACCCCAACTAGTATTGCTAAGATGAAGGCCCAACTTTTGGCCTCCAGAGGAGAGGCAGCACAAATCAGAGAGGCAAAATAGTATAAACACTGTCCAAAATGATTCCATAAGATCCCACCCACACTTGCCGCGTTGGAGATCCAACTGCCATCCAAATTAAATTTAACCCAGTTCAAAGGTGGTGGTTGTCATCTGAAGATGGCCATCCTACCCACTTTAGACTGCATAATATAACACAACAACGAAAGGGAATGGCAGGCTCGTTTGAAGTGAGCAAGTATATTAGAAACAGTAATATATGAAGCAAACAAATTATTATGTACTTAGCCCCATTTCTAGCCAACCAGATGAACCAAAGAAATACAAGAGGATAACACCGCATATTTTTATCCACGAACCTAACAATTTTCCAAGTCTTTAGGTAATCCTCAATAATAGAAGAGCAAGGCCATTTTATGTTGAAATGGTTACCCAACATATTCCAAATATGAGCAGAAAAAGGACACAAAAAAAAAGATGAGCAACCGTTTCAGAGTCCTTTTATATAAATAACATTGGGGCACCATTTTTAAACCTTTAAGTTTCAATATATCATCCAATGACAAAAAAATAAGAAAAAATATCCATAAGAAAAAGACATAGAAGGAGAGATAAGCTTGTTCCATATTGCATGACTCCATCTCCAGGTGCTATAGGGATAAATATTCGTATAAAGCATTTTGGTAGGGGATAAAACAACAGTTGATTTCTACAAAGGGGTCCTTCATAGTATTCTTTATGGGAAGTTTAACAATCTTAGCAGCCTCATGAGAACCAAATAGATCATTTAATTTATTTACATCCCAATTGCCTTGAAGTCAAAGATCCGAAAGAATTAAATAGTGCGGGGTTCACGATGGCGACACAAGATTGTCACCCAACCTCCATTAATCATGCCAAATTGAGATATTGCCCTCACCAACATCCCAAAAAATAAAATTATTTGCCAAAGTTCTCACTTTAAGCATCACTTTCCAACATCTAGAGTCGCCCACCTTCTATCGAACAACAGTCAGATGATGATAAGAGCAATATTTATGAAAGAGGAAATTAACTCATAAAGAATAGCGAAATTTAAACCAAAGTTTGCACATATTAATATTTGAGATTTGATTAAGAAAGAAGAAATAGGCTTTCAAAATTTATGAAAAGAAGTCCAATGCTTATTAGAATAACCACCCGACCAGAGAAACTGATTGAAGTCTCTCAAGAGAGAGTTGAGTGCTCTTCTTCAGATTAAGAATTTGCAAGGTGTACAGAGGAATACTAAATAAAACACTTTTAAGCAAGGTGAGGTGACCACCATTAGAAAGCAAAATATTTCTCCAATCATCAATTTTATTTTTAATCCTTTCAACCACATCGTCAAATTGTGTTTGCTTCCGACGCCCAGATACTTGAGAGGAAGAGAGGCATAATGAAAGTCAGTAAAAGAAATAGCCCNATATATATATATATATATATATATATATATATATATATATATATATACATACATACATACATGCATACATACATACATGCATACATACATACACACACACTTTACAAAAGACAAAAAAATATAAATTTTTTTAAGTAGTTTACTTTCTGAATTTTACTTTTTGCTTGCATAGTTCGGGATCTGAAGGTTTATTACCGTACGATTCTGAATTACAACGAACAATTAGAAGAATTTGAAAACAAAAAGGACTTCACAATTTACAAGAGATGGTAAACACTTCACATAACAATTTTGAAATTTGAAATGTTGAAAATGAACATCAAAATATATAAAAACCTTTAAGGGAATATGCAAATCCTACATTAACTGAAATTCACTTAAGCATACAAACTCCTGAAGCAGCGGCTAACTCCTTCAAAACTTAAACCTGCTATTATACAAATGGTGCAAAATAACCAGTTTGGGGGAACACCATCTGAGGATCCAACTTTACATTAGCAATTTTTCTAGAACTATGTGCTACATTTAAATATGACAGCGTTTCAAACGATGCTATTAGACTTAGAATTTTTCTTTTTCATTAAGGGGTGTTGAACTCACTTTTGGTTGAAGTCTAGTTTTTCCGCTTCATTAGTNTATATATATATATATATACACACACTTTACAAAAAAATGAAAAATATAATTTTTTTTAAGTAGTTTACTTTCTGAATTTTACTTTTTGCATGCATAGTTTTGGATCAGAAGGTTTAGTACCCTACAATTCTGAATTACAACAAACAACTAGAAGAATTTGAAAATAAATAGGACTTCACAATTTACAAGAGATGGTAAGCACTTCACATAAAAATTTTGAAAATCAAAATGCTGAAAATGAACATCAAAATATATAAAAACCTTTAAGGGAATATGCAAACCTTACAGTAAATGAAATTCACTTAAGCATGCAAACCCCTGAAGCAGCGGCTAACTCCTTCAAAACTTAAACCCGCTGTTATACAAATGGTGCAAAATAACCAATTTGGTGGAACACCATCTGAGGATCCAACTTTACTTTATCAATTTTTCTAGAACTGTGTGCTACATTTAAATATAATGGCGTTTCAAACGATGCTATTAGACTTAGACTTTTTCTTTTTCATTAAGGGATGTTGAACTCACTTTTGGTTGAGGTCTAGTTTTTCCTCTTCATTAATGGATTTATGGGACCATTTATGCTTTCATTTGGAAATTTATATATATTACTCGTTGTTGATTATATGTCCAAATAGATTGAAGCTATTGTTGTACTCAGATGTGTTGCTCGGAGTGTTTCTAAATTTTTAATTAAAATAATTTTTACAAGATATGGAATGCCGAGAGTAATTATTACTGATGGAAGATCTCATTTTAGGAATAAGAGAAACGAGAAATGAATTAAGAAATATGATATTATGCATAGATTCTCTACTGCTTATCATCCTCAGAGTAGTGGTCTAGCAAAGATATCAAATCATGAAATTAAACAAATTTTAAAAAAAGCTGTAAATCCTTATAAATTTGATTAGTTTGCTAGATTATATACTACATTATGGGCATGCAGAATTGCTTATAAGACTCCTATAGTAATGTCCCTATATAAAATCATTTTTAGAAAAACATGCCACTTACTAGTATAATTGGAGCATAAAGCATTTTGGGCTATTAAGCAATTTAATTTTAATCTAAAAGATGATGGTGAGAAAAGATTATTGCAACTCAATGAACTGAGGAGATTAGAAATGAAGCATATGATAATGCAAAAATCTATAAAGAGAAAATGAAAATATGGCACGATTGGAAGATTATTAAAAAGAAGTTTGAACCTAGACAAGAAGTTTTATTATATAATATAAGATTGAGATTATTTCCAAAAAAACTGAAATCCAGATGGCTAGGACCATTTAAAGTGATTAAAGTCTATCATTATGGAACTGTTGTTATTAAAGATCCTAACACTAAAAAGATATTTAAAGTTAATGGGCATCGATTGAAATATTATTATGAAGGGCACATACCACAATGTAAAGATGTTTTAATGTTAAATCAACTCAACTAATCAAATGGTACGTAAGGCTGACGACGTTAAACCAAGTGCTTCATGGGAGACAACCCATTTAAAAAATATATATCTATATATTACTATTTTGTTTGATAAGTGTTTTATATATTAGGACATAATAAACCTACACAATTTTATATAATATAAATTAAGACAAATATTGGTATTGGAGGAAAATTTGGAATTGAATTGAACAAAAAATTAAAAGTCACAATTTTGGCCATTGGCGGCAACGACGCCCACTAACTTGACCATAGCGCCGATAGTGCCATCGGGAGCGCCGATGGCGTCGATAGCAATTTGACAGTTCAGGACAAATTTTGACGGACTTTGGCGGGTTTTTGCTCTGTAATAACAGCCTGAAGGTGTTTTTAAAGTCCTAAAAATTGCCTTAGACGACTGGAAACTCTATATTTTTGAATTCAATGGCTTCCAATTCCAAAAATAATTCTAGGTATGATGTTTTTAATAGAAGAAAGTTCAACAGTTTTGATGCACAAAGATTATACTACAAAGTTATTATGAAGATGAGATTGATCAAAGAAAGAGGCTTTGTCAATCATGGATTGATTAATCCAAGTTCTCTGATTGATAAAATCATTGTACAAAGATGACAAGAAGTTCTGTGCTACACTATCACTGCAGTTGTTGCACCAGTGGTGAAGGAATTCTATGCCAACTTACATGGAATTCCCCAATGAGTAGTCAATGTACGAGGTAAGGTTGTACCATTTAATCCAACGTGAATTAATGAGTTGTATATGATAGAAAACGTTCCAATCTGTCATTATACAAATTTAACCCAACGAGAGATTTGATGCAAGATGTCTATAATTTTCTGACAAATGAAAGTGATATTTGGGAAATGCGAGATGAGGGATATGTTAGTTTCTCTACTTCATTACTTAATCCAATATTGAAGTTGTGACATTTTTTCATTTTTACAAAATTACTCCCTACGATGAAGAATAGTAGAGTCACCAAAGAAAGTGCTATTTTAAATTATTGCATTCAACTGAAAAAACCCATTGATTTAGTATCTATCATTTTTAAATCTATTATGGGTATTATTATGAATGAGACAATTTATGGACTTGGACACCCTTCCACAATTTTCCTACTTTGGAGTCAATCTCAAGTTCCATATGAAAGTTGGGAAAAAGTTTTATTAGATTGGAAGCCCATGATTCCTATTGATGATAATTATGTTGGGAATGGAAATGAAGCATTAGATAATATCTTGGATCATTTATCACATGCTTCAGCTCCATTGATGCCACCAACAGTTGGAAGTTCACTTGCTTTGGAAAAGAAATTGAAAAAAATTGAAAGAGAGCTTCAGAGTATTACTAATGCAATAGGATATCTTAAATACCTTTTCGATCACCTAAATTTAAGGATGAAGGAGAATTTTGATCATACTAGAACAATTGAAGCAGGATTGGTTCAGATGTTCAAGGAAAAAAATGGATCGAAGAAAATTCAACTGATCAATTGTCGACTGACCCTTCTACAATCTGTACGTTCATTACCAGTCTATGGGAGATATCAGAGGAGGAGAAAGTACTAAAGATGAGGCAAATTGAAGAATTTAATCTCTCTACTAGTTTAAAATATTTATGTATTTAATGTAATTGTGTGGATTTGATTTAGTTTGCTTTGCTTTAGAGTTATGAACTTTGATTGAGTGTATAGTTTTGTGTCAGCGTTTACTGTTGTGGCTTGATTTCGATGCTAATTTATAATTTAGTTTGCTATATGAGTGTAAAAGTGTGACTAGAAAAATGTATTTGTAAAAAGTGTAATTTCATATATAAAAGTTAGTTTGTTGTTGTTTGTGAAAATGATTATTTGTGAAAATGTTTGTTTGTGAATTATTGTTAGATAAAAAATTGTTTTTAAAAATACTAAAAAGACTTTGGAAAAAATTGAAAATTGAAAAATCGAAAATTTAAATTTTTAGGCCTTCAGTGCCGACGGCGCTGGTCTCCATTCTAGAACAGCCTAAACCACTTAAAATTCACAATTTGCATAGTAAAACACCATTTTTACCCTTTGAGTCACCTTCAACCTCCGGTTTTTTCACCTAGGGCTCGCATTTGCTCGGATTTGGGGCAATTTCAAGGCAAAGGAACTTCAGATTTCATTTTCTCTAGGTAAGAGCTACACTTTAAGCTAAAAATTTTAGATTTTCACCAAGATTTATCTTAAATTGCCGAGATCCAAAAATTTTGGAATTTTTTAAGAGATATTGAAAAAATCCTTTGGTGAAGAACTCTTACTTAGTAGATTTAAGTCTAAAGCATTTTACATTGTGATTTTTGGAATTTATTCGGATTTTTTATCAAATTTTCTTAGATTTACCATGGCCCTAAGAATGAGCAAAGGAGAAAGAAAAGTAGATTATGATGAACAAAAAATTTGTCAGCTTCAGGGCTAGTGCTCGATTTAATAGTCTACTTGAAAATAAAAAAGTAATTTCGGATTGTGGTTTTAAAATTCCGGGTGGAGAAGTCGAGCAATTGATCAATGTTCGGTAGTGGGAAAATTTCTTTTATTTTACTGCCGAGGCTATTATTGGTGTAGTGATGGAGTTCTACTCCAATTTTATAGAGGCTTCTCATGATTTTGTTTTTGTTTGTGGGAAAATGGTGGAGTTTACTCCAAGTAAGATTAATGAATTTTATCAGTTAGAAGATGTGTATAGTTGCTAGTATAAATTATTTTCTGCTACGAATGAGGCCTTAGATGAGGTTATTTATTTTCTTACTGATGGAAGAGGAACCTGGAAAGTGAAAAATAGAGTTAAGGTAAACTTTCCTTTTTTTATGCTTAATGTAGTATCTAAGGCCTGACACTACTTTATTTTTGGAAGAATGATATCGACAAATCATCATAGTGAGGTGACCAAAGATAGAGCCATCCTGAACTACTGTATCTAACAAGTGATGAGGGTAAGTGTTGGATCTATTATTTATATGAACACTAGATCTATTGCTTTGGGAGAGACCACTGGTGGATTACCACACCCTGCCCTGATCTTCACACTCTATGAACAAACATGAGTTGATTTTAGACCTGAAGAAGAGAGCCTTGAGCCTCTAAAAACTATTGGACTTGCTAATATAAAGGCATATGAATCTCATGTTGACTGGAGGTCTGGAAGTAAGACCAGAGATATTATTTCTACTTCAAGGACCCCTACTTCTAGTGACCCTACTCTTTGAGATCTATTGGACCAGCTGATGATGCAACGGGGAGATATCTTGAGAATGGATCATAGAATGGAAAACATGGAGGGCAAAAAATGCTCACACTGATGATTTGATTTGGTAAAAGTTTGAATATGATGCTGCTTATGATGATGCAATGGTGAGATACATGAAGGGTGATCACTAAGTTCAGTTTCCTACTCACCCTGTCTTTACTCCATATCAACAATAGAATTTGAATGTAGAAGAAGAAGAAGAAGATGATGATTGGTGATTTGTTGTTTGATCTTTCTTTTAGTTTATGTTTGATTGTAATTTGTTATTTTACTATTTATTTTTGTTATATTGTTGAGACTGATTGTTGTTAGATTGTGAGACTTTGTTATGTTGTGTTATAAACTGTAGAATTGTAAAACTGTTTGTTATTTGAAATTCAATTTAGTTCTGTTGTTAGTTTTAGTTTTTTGTTAAATGTATTGTAATTAACTCTTTCTCAGCAGATTTTATATATATTATGTGAAATTTAATGTTTTAAGTTTTCTAGCTTTTCATATTAGCACCTGCAATATTTCAAAGTTAAGTTTCAAAAATCAGAAACTTCAACAGGTAAGTCTTTTTTTATATATTTAATGTTTTCTTTATTCATTAATTTTTTCAATTCTTCATGCTAAATCTTTTAAAAATTTAAGTTTGGGGGGAAAGAAAAATTCCTTTTTAAAGAAAGAAACTTAATTTTATTTGTCCTCACTCAGCTAAATTTTCAAAATTTTTAAATTTAACATGACATTTGGTATTAGAGGTAAACTTTAAATAACTATATTTATGTTTCTAAATATATAGTAAACTTAAGTAAAAATTTTTAATAATGAAGGTTAATTTTAGAGAGTAAGATATTTGGTATAAGAGAATAAGTCCATGTTTTTCTATTTTAAGTAAAAAAATTTGTATTTTTGAAGTATTAAAAATCTTAAAGATTCATGTAAGAAGAAAAGAATTAAACTTTATGAAATTTTTAAGCTAATATAATTTTTTTAAGTGAAGAAATGTGAAAAGTTTTTTACTTTAAGAAGAGGATAGTCAAGTTTAAAATTATTAAAAGCTATCTAGATATAGTAATCCTCACATAAAAAAAAGAAGAGAGAAAAGAAAAGAAAAGAAAAAAAAAGGATTAAAAAGGATCCTGAAAATAAAAGAAAAGAAAAAGATAATATGGGGAGAAGCTTGAGGAGATGATTTGGTTTTTAAAGATTGAAGTGTCACTTAAGGACAAGTAACATTTTAAGTTTGGGAGATTACTTATTTGTGGTTTTTAAAGATTAGTGTCACTTGAGTTAGTTTTTAAAGATTGAAGTGTCACTTGAAGACAAGTAACATTTTAAGTTTGGGGGATTTTGATACTCCTAAAATATATAGTGTTTTTAGACACATTTTTATACCTATTTTTGAGATATTACGCTTTAATGGAGGATATTTTTGTGTTTTTCTTACAGATACAAGTAAAAATGGAAAAAAATGCTTAAATGAGTAAAAAAGGATGAAATTTGGAGCAAAAAGGTGAAAAATTGTGCAAACAAGTTTTGGTGCCTAAGCGCCAGATCCGACGCTTAAGCACTGGTTAAACAGAGAAGGCCACGCCTAAGCGCCGAGACCCAGCGCTTAAGTGCCAGTGGTAGTTACTAGATGGGCAAAATCGGTTTTCACGAATTTTAAACAGGTTTTTGAGGCATCCATTGGCTTAATAGATGGTTGTAACCACCATGGACAAAAATTATCATGAAAAGATGCGTCTCTCGGGTAAATACATCGAATCAAGACACATTTTGAAGTGAACCCAAGGCACCTCTTGGAAAACTATATAATAAAGAAGAGAGGACTTAGAAAAGAGTCCTAAAAAGGTACGAAAAAGTGTGTGTCCTAAAAATATTGGCAAGATTTGAAAGTTCTTCTTTGGGGAGTTAGTTCAGAGAGATTTTCAGGAACCACTTTTTATTTACTTTATCCTTTTTGTTATTTTGTTTTGAGTGATTGTAAAAGAGAAGAGATTCAAAGGAACTTCAAGAGTTTGGTGGAAGACTTGAGATAAGGTTTTATCTTTTTGTTTTAGACTACTTTTAGCTTTAATCGAGACTTGTTGTTGATTAGACAATGATTTCTTCTTTTAAACTAAAGTGTGGTTTTGTTTTCTCTATGGATTATGAGTTACTTTCTTTATCTTTCTTCTTAAAATGATAAATAATTAAGTTTTGGATGGAATTTGTGGAGAATAATTATCTTTTTAAAAATATAAAAACTTTCTAAAAAGTGCATATTGCATAATCTTCCCTGTGGGTTCGATATCTAGGTCTTAATAAAAAGTCCTATATTACTTGATAACGATACATATACTTGCGTAGTATCCCAATATAAATACATATAAATTAAAAAGTTAAACTCTTATTTTTCTTCAGGATCAAGTTTTTTGTTTTGTTGCAAAATAAGGAAATATAAGTGAAAAATACCATCAGAATTATTGTTATACTATGCATAAGCATTAAGATCGGGTACCAAGTTTTTGGCGCCGTTGCCGTGGAAGAAAAATAAGTAAATTTCTATTTTTAGAAAGTCTTATTTAAACTTTAAATATTGTATCTTATTGTGTATGTTTTTTTATTTTATTTTTTTTATGTTAGTGTAGGCATAGTTCAGGTTCTGAAGGACTAGTGCCATACGATTCTGAATTAGAAAGAACTATTAGAAAAATCAGAAGAACAAAAAAAATTTAAAATCTCAAAAAATCCAAAAAAAATTACAGAAATAACAAATCAAAATAATCAAAATGCTAAAATTCATCAAGAGTTTAGACCTTTAAGAGATTATGCCAACCATACTGTAGATGAACTTCATTGTAGTATTCAAAAACCTACTATAGCGGCTAATTCATTTGAGCTTAAACGTGCTATTATCCAAATGGTATAAAATAATAGTGGCTTATTCATTTGAGCTTAAACCTGCTATTATCCAAATGGTATCAAATAATCAGTTTAAGTGGCTAATTCATTTGAGCTTAAACCTGCTATTATCCAAATGGTATAAAATAATCAGTTTGGGGGGCATTAATTAAAGATCCAAATTTACATCTTACCAATTTTCTAGAATTGTGTGCTACATTTAAATACGATGGTGTTTTAGATGATGTCATAAGACTTAGGTTATTTCCTTTCTCACTGAGAATAAAGCTAAGATGTGGTTGAATTTGTTAACATCTAGATCTATCAGAACTTGGGGTGATTTAGCACAAAAATTCCTTGCTAAATATTTTCCACCAACCTATCAGAACTTGGGGTGATTTAGCACAAAAATTTCTTGCTAAATATTTTCCACCATCAAAAGCTATCAGAACTTGGGGTGATTTAGCACAAAAATTCCTTGCTAAATATTTTCCACCATCAAAAACTGTGAAACTTAGAAATGATATTACATCTTTTAATTAGTTTGAAGGGGAATCTATTTATGAAGCATGGGGACAATTTTAAGAACTCTTAAGAAAGTATCCACACCATGTTATACCACATTGGTTAATAATTCAAACCTTTTATAATAGATTAATTGGTTTTCTTAGATGTATTATCAATGCCACTGCTGGTGTTTCATTGATGTCAAAACCATTTCATGACGCTTATGCTTCTGATTCCCTCCTTTCGAGATCGGTCCTTAACTTCCAATCCTCTCTTATGAGATTGATCCAAACTTTCAATTCTCATTTTGGAATCAGTCCTTAACTTATGATTTCCTCCTTTCGAGATCGGTCCGTAATTTCTGATCCTCTTTCTGACTTTTTTTTGGAATCGATGCCTAAATTATAATTCGCACCTTGGGGTCAGCACATACATACTAATTCTCATTTTTTATAAACATCTAAAATGTGATAACTCAAAACCCACTCTCCAATCCCCAGTGAGAGTTCCTACTTCTTGATTTCAACCAAATATTCACCTGCTAGTTCCCTAGTGGAAACAAATAACACACTTAAATTCTACACTCTTTTTGTGTCTATTGACTTAGGAGTCTATATTGGTTTTATTGATCTCTTCGGTCAACCCCAATACGCGCGGTGTGCTTGCCCAGCACACCACAATTATTGGGGTCCATTTGTTAACCTCACTTTTGTTTGAGGTCTAGTTTTCCTCTTTAGTAGCCTATGGTCTAGCCATAGGTCTTTCATATTGACTATTCCTAGAAAACTAGAAAAGGAACCCTCACCATTAAATATTCTAACCTCCTCTTTACTCAACTTGAAGCTCTACATATTGGTTCAAACCTCTAGCACTTAGTAGGTTGGGTCAATATGGGAGAGCTCAAGGTGAATTCCGATATGACTGCTTGCCCTTAGGGTTGACTCTGGATGTTGGTCTAGAGCTAAGGCACTCACTACAATCACCTCACTCACAATCACTCAATACCCTAAACCCGAAATTCTGTTGACTTTGATCCCTTGATCCTTTGGGAGACTCATGTAGATGGTCCCCTAAACCCACTGGCCCTAGGCTATGGTTTAGCTAAGATCAGTACATACATGACCCAAATGCGGTTTCCATTGGTCCTTAGCTCATTTATGGTGGTTGGCACCCCAATTCTACCAAAAATACGCAACTTGGCCTTTTGCCCCAAAATTCTCCAAATTACCTAAGTACCTTTGAAACCCTAAATTTGGCCAAAATTCCCAAATGAGGGAAAATCCTTGACAACCGTTGAAATGAGGGAAAATCCTTGATAATAGGAACGTTAGAATACTACAGAATAAGCAAAGTAAATAAAAGGGACTTTGAGTTCTATGAAGAGGTGCAAGGGAGATTCATCAACATATTAGAAGGGTTGGAATTATATACGAGGGTATTATCAGAAAGTGATGAACAAAACATTCTCGACTGCATTTTTGAGCTGAGAGATAGAGGTTGAGTAGGCCTGCTTATGGAAAGAGACTATTCCGAGCCAAGAAAGTGGATGCGAGAAAATGGGAGGATAGCTATCTAGTGCGGCTGCTGCTACAACTTTACCAACGATAAATAAGGAAATCCTCCTGGGATTCTCATATATGATTAGGTAGATCCACTACCTCCAATGATAAAGTGGATGATTAAAAAAATGGTCAGATGGAATATATTGCCAACTAACTGCATCCCTAATAGTTGCATCATCAACATATACAATGAAGGAGACTGTACACCTCGACACATTGATCATCATGACTTCGTGAGGACTTTCTGCACGATCTCATTCGTGAGCAAAAGCAACATCTTTTTTGGAAAAGAAATTGATATCATCGATCTTGGCAAATTCAGAGGAGCTGTAAAAATTCTGCTGCCTGTTGGTTTAGTGCTAGTCCTTAAAGGAAATGAGGTGGATGTCGCCAAACACTATATTCTAGGGATTCGACACCATAGGGTGTCTGTAACCTTTCAATGAATGGACAACTGTAAAGTGCCATATGGATTTCAACCATATCCAAAATTGGAGGAACTGCTACCATACGAGCAATGAGAGGGTTGCACCTCTAAGCACATGCAAAGAAAACTCTTGTCCTATATCGTGGCTTAGAAGGTCAGCTCGATCAGGAGATTACGATGTCAGGGACAGACATTTAGAGGATTCCTCTCCATTTTGTTGCACTACATTACAACAGATATGATATGTATTAGACATGCTCAGTTTATGATATGTACTTGGCATGACCTATTTTTTGATGTACTTTGATGCAATCTACACATTGTACTTTTTGAGGCTTTGGCCTACACTCAACCTGTAACACTTATTGGAGAAGATGAATGAAGTTTCTTTCAGAAATTTGTCTGTTTGTTCAATTGCCTTTTTGTGCAATGGATAAAAGCCACGAACCAAGCGTTGGTTTGGGATTACAATTAACAATGAACAAAACAACAAAATTTTTTATGATAATAAAATTTAAATAAAAAAAATGTAATAACAATAATAACAAAAAAATAATAAAACAACTCTCTTTTGAAAAAATCAACCAACTAAAATTGAATTTTGAAAACATATTTTGAAAAATTAAATGTGTTAAAAACAACAAGAAAAGAAAATAAATTTGTTGTGTTGATTCTCTCGATTTCGAGGTCTCCTACTCTTTGCTTGCACAGCAAGACTACCTTTTTCTGCACTAATTCTCTTAACATCCTCCCAAAATTTCACGGTCTGCAGAAAACCTCACAAAATTTCACAAATATTCTTCAACAATATCAACTTTTGCACACGACATATATCTTTGGATTCAACACCACCAATTCTCATTTTTGAATCAATCCCTAACTTTTGATTTACTCGTTTGAGGTCGGTCCTTAACTTTTGACTTTCTTTTATGATTGATCTTTAACTTTCAATCCTTATCTTGGAATCAGTTCCTAACTTCTGATTCACTCTTTTGAGGTTGGTCCTTAACTTCCGACTCTCTTTTTGAGATTAATCCTTAAATTTCAATCCTCATCTTGGAATCAATCCCTAACTTCAAATTCACTCTTTGAGGTCGGTCCTAAACTCCGACTCTCTTTTGAGATTGATCCTTAACTTTCAATTCTCATTTTGGAATCAGTCCTTAACTTCTGATTTCCTCCTTTCGAGATCGGTCCTTAACTTATGATCCTCCTTTTTGAGATTGATCCTTATCTTTCAATTCTCATTTTGGAATTAGTCCTTAACTTCTGATTCCCTCCTTTCAAGATCAGTCCTTAACTTTCAATACTTTTTTAAGATTGATCTTAACTTCAATTCTCATTTTGGAATCAATCCTTAACTTCTGATTTTCTCATTTTGAGGTCGGTCCCTAACTTCCGACCCTCTCTTTTGAGTGCGATCCTTAACTTTCAATTATCATTTTTGAATCAGTCCTTAACTTTTGATTCGCTCTTTTGAGGTCAGTCCTTAACTTCTGACTCTCTTTTATGATTGATCATTAACTTTCAATCATAATCCTGGAATCAATCCCTAACTTCTGATTCACCCTTTTGAGATCGCTCCTTAACTCCTGATCCTCTCTTTTGAGATTGATCCTTAACTTTCAATTCTCATTTTAAAATCAGTCCTTAACTTCTGATTTCCTCCTTTCGAGGTTGGTCCCTAACTTCTGACCCTATTTATTGAGACTGATGCTTAACTTTCAATTCTCATTTTTGAATCAGTTCCTAACTTCTGATTCACTCTTCTGAGGTTGGTCCTTAACTTTCGACTCACTTTTGTGATTGATCCATAACTTTCAATCCTTATCCTTGAATCAATCCCTAACTTCTGATTCACCCTTTTGAGATCGGTCCTTAACTTTTAATCCTCTCTTTTGAGATTGATCCTTAACTTTCAATTCTCATTTTGGAATCAGTCCTTAACTTCATATTCGCTCCTTTCGAGATCGGTCCTTAACTTTCAATCCTCTCTTTAGAGATTGATCCTAACTTTCAATTCACATTTTAGAATCAGTCCTTAACTTATGATTTCCTCCTTTCGAGATTGGTCCCTAATTTCTGATCCTCTTTCTGACTTTCTTTTTGGAATTGATACCTAAATTTTAATTCCCACCTCGTTAGAGATTTTAATCCCCAACGAGAGTTCCTACTTCTTGATTTCGATCAAATATTCATCTGCTAGTTCCCCAGTGGAAACAAATAGCACACTCAAATTCTACACTCCTTTTGTGTTGTTGACTTAGGAGTCTATATTGGTTTTGTTGATCTTGTCGGTCAACCCCAATACACGTGGTGTGCTTGCCCATCACACCACACCTATTGGGGGTCCATTTGTTGACCTCACTTTTAGTTGAGGTCTAATTTTCCTTTTTAGTAGCCTAGGGTCGAGCCATAGGTCTTTTCTATTGACTATCCTAGAAAACTAGAAAAGGAACCCTCACCATTAGATATTTTAAACTCCTCTTTACTCAACTTGAAGCTCTACATATTGGTTCTAACCTCTAGCACTTAGTAGGTTGGGTCAATATGAGAGAGCTCAAGGTGAGTTCCCATAGGACTGCTTGCCCTTAGGGTTGACTCTGGGTGTTGGTATAAAGCTAAGGCACTCACGAAAATCACCTCACTCACAATCACTCAATACCCTAAACCCAAAATTCCTTAACTTTGATCCCTTGATCCTTTGGGAGACTCATGTAGATGGTCCCCTAAACCCACTGGCCCTAGGCTAGAGTTTAGCTAAGACAAGTACATAGAGGACCCAAATAGGGTTTTCATTGTTCCATAGCTCATTTATGGTGGTTGGCACCCAAATTCTACCAAAAATACTCAACTTGGTTTTTTGCCTCAAAATTTCCCAAATTACCTAAGTACCATTGAAACCCTAAATTTGGCAAAAATTCCCAAATTTACCCAAAATACCCAAGATTTGTTCAAAAATCATTTCCAAACCTTTTGAAAATACCCAAATTACAAAATCACCAAAAAAATTGCCAAATTACCAAAATGCCCCTCCTTAGCCCAAAATTTCAAAAAATCCCAAATATTCCCAATTTCTTTTTTCTCAACTACCACATGATCCAAATTGACTAATTTGACCAAAACCCCCGAATGAGCTTTAAAGGCCTAATTTTTCCCAAATTTACCTCAAATGTCCATCAATTTGGGTCCAATTTTCCCCAATTTCAATTATAAACTTAAATTAACCTTCCATATGACTAATCTAAACCAAATACAAGCTCTATTGACCCATTCTTTGAGCCTAATTTTGATCTAAATCATACCCCCAATTTTGGCCCATTGACTTAATCTCACCAAATTGAACCTATAGCCTACTCAATTTGCCACAAATTATGTTGAAAACTCTTCATAACATTCTTAAACATCAAAATTTACCTTTAATTTACATTTTTGAAGCCTCAATTTCATTTAATTTTGACCCAAGTCCAGAAGCCCCAATTTTGCCCTAAATTGGCCATACCTCAAAATTCCACCAAATTGATTGCCTTAACCCAAAAATTTGCACCCAATTTATATTTAAAACTCTTCATCACATTTCTATTGACCATTCTCCACAATGAATTTGGACTTAGCTCAAGCCTAGCCCAATCTAGACCCAAGTCTAGCCCAACATACCCAAATTGAACAAAATTCCAAAATCCTTCAAATTGGGCCTCAAATTGAACTCAAAATCATTTCAAGTCTTCACCAAAAATCTTCATGACAATCTTGTACACAATTTTGATCAATTAATTGGGCTCAAGGTCAAGCCTAGCCTAGCCCAAACCCAAGCTTTGGCGAAATTGACCTACATGGACCCCTTCACCAAAAATTAACCTAGCCATGTCAAATTGGCCAACCAAAGATCACCACAACCACTAAGCCCTTCTTTTGGACCAGGCTAAACCATAAAAAACCCACCAAACCAATCTATGGCCAATGGGTCCCTAAATTAAGGGATTTATGCCTACATTTGGCTATTAAGCCAAAATCCTCACCATTATGACTAACCCTTCAGGGTTAGTGATAATTGAACCTCCCCTGGCTCACCTGACCTCTTGGCCAGCTCCCCTGTCCTTGTCGGCCAGCCTAATGGCTGGAAAAAACCCAAAACGTGAGCCACCTCCCCTAAATCCAAAACTAATTCAAAACTTGAGGCCACCTCATCCAATTGTAAGTTTAGAGCCTCTTCGCCCTCCACATAGGCAGTACTTTGCACCCTTCAATTGACCCACAAGGCCACCATTGACCATTTTTATAAAAGCTCACCTCCATGGCCAAGAGGAGAGGTGTTGACATTTTCTGAAAGAGAGACCTCCAAATTGATCCCATAGCCTCTTTGAGTCCTCCTCGGCTCAAGCCAACCAATTTTCCCCATTGATCCCCACTGTGGAAGCTCAATTTGGAGCTCAAACTTCTGCCAAAACCAAGATAGAACTCTCCATAGCTCCACAGTCCACAAAACTCCAATTAAACTCACTCACACCATCACCATAGTGAAAGAAGAAGAAGCCCCATTAAATTCCCCTCATACAGAGCCCCTAGCACCGCTCTAGGCCAACACCTGAAATTGAACTTGGTTGAATTCATACCTAGACCTTTTACCACAGCAAGAGGCTCAATATCTAGCCTCCTTAGACCTCCACAAACATGTTGAGCACCTCTGATTGAAGCTTCCCTTCTCAGAGCAAAGGTATTGAACTTCCCCTCTTCCCGAGCCTATTTTGATTCTCCATTTAATTAAAGTTAGTTTCATGGCATGATTACCATATGGATATGTTCTACTAGTTAAACGAACATTTAGAAACAAATTTCACTTGATTTGGTTGAGAAATGAGTGAGATATCAAGGTTTGAAAATGAACGGCTCTCTGACTAGGGCATCGGGAATGATGACCACGCACCGTTGGATCGCGCTTGTATCGCACAGATGGCTTTAATCTCACGGGATGGAGAGATGGAATAAAAAGGTGGGATGCGTGGCTATTGGCGTGGAAGGCAGCATCAAATGGGAGCTTGCCGCGTGGAGCTTCAGAGGCGCTGTAGGTTGACGCGGCGCCGTATCACTTAAATAGAAAAATAGGGGTTTTCATATTTAAATAAATAGCCCTAACTTAAAAAATCCATATCTTGGTGTAGAAAAATCAATAAAATAAAATAAAAATACCCTTTTGCTTAGTGAATAAAGGAGAACAATGTGAAAATAATTTGAAGTTTATGTGATGCATATTTTATTATTAATTAATTAAACACTATTTTGAGTCTTTTGATTCTCCATGCATGTAGGCATTTCACCATTCTGGAAATTTTGGCATGTTGTTGCCTTTGTCTTAGAGAACATTCTCTGATTTTTTCAAAGTTAGAGAAGATCTCTAGACATAAATCCATATTTTCAAGTTTATGTCAATTATTTGCATAAATTAATCCTAATAATTAGCATGTTGCTTAGAAAATTCCAAGAAAAATTTGGAAGGTTTGCCATGACCAGAGAACCCTTTGGAAAATGTTTCATGTGCCAAGTCATTAAAAATACACTTAATTTTCACAAACCCTAAAACACAAAGAAAATCAATTTTGGGGAACATAAACATCTAAATGACTTGATTTTAACTCTCCACTATAATTTGAAGTTCAGGAAACTTCCCATAAAAATTTTAAAATATTTGGAGCTCATTTGATAACTCAAATTGATTTTCTATGTTAAGTGTCATTTTTAACATAAAAATGATTTTTAATAATTAAAAAATAACTCAAAAAATTATAAAAATTGGTTTTTGGAGTTCTATGTGATTAGAGGAATTTTTTAAAAATAAAATAGTAATTAAAATAAGAACTTCATTTTTAGTCTATTTTTAATATTTAAATAATTAAAATGATAAAAATCACAAAAAATAATAAAATTTATGGAAATGTTTGAAATATTTTCCTAAGTACTTAAGAACAATTAGAATATTTTTCCTATTTTTCTAAGCGAAGATATTGAATTTTAAAGCTTAAAATAATTTTTAAAGGCTAAAAATGGATTTTCACTAAAATAATTCTAACAATTCAAATAAAATCTAGAAAAATTTGAAATTTCTTTCTCTAGGTTCCTTAATCTCAGAGAGATTTAATAAAAAGTATAAAACTTAATTTTCAACATTTAAAATATTTTATAATTAATAAATTCTTGAGAACTTGAAATAATTTTTATAATTCAAATAAAACTCAAATAATCATGAAATTTGGGCCAGGTGTTTCTCTACTCTAAATCTACCTCTAGTAAAAATGTCAAGTGATTGAGCTTTTTCTTGGTCAAGTTATGAAATTTTCTTTGAAAAATATTATTTCTTGCATATAAATAAATATATAAATCAAATTAAATTTTGAAAAATCATATTTTCTCTTCTGATGTCTTAATTGACCCATGAGTGAGGTGGGATTAAAATATCAAAGTCATTTGAATTAAATTTGACAAATATGAAGTATTAGAGCCTTAGGGGCAAAAGTGTAATTTTAGAAATTTAGCCTTAATTAACATTTAGGCATAATTCAAGAAAGGGAAATGGGTAAGCTTTGATCCTAATTAACATATTTGGATGTTTGAAACACAAGGGATTAATTGGTAGAAACCAATCTCTCTTCTGTCAATTAAATGATAAATTTCTAATTTCCTTAAATTATTAAAATTTGGAAGTCTAGTCAATGAATTGGTCCTAGACTTAGGGGTATGATTTTGGTTGTTGATAACTCACTAATTTAACACCTCTATTTGATGTTCAAATGCCTTTCAAAAATGAATCATCATCACTTAAAATTCAATCTCTTCTAAAATATAACTAAGACATCTATCAAAAGTCTAAAGGGGCTTAGTAGTGACCTAGGCTAAATCAAATTTAGTTAAATGAGGATTAGAAAAGTGAACATAATTAAAAATTCAATATCTTTAAAATAGAACAAGCCCAAATTAATAAGTGGGCTTAGTGTCTTGACAACATTAACTTGCACCTTTAAGGGTCTTCAACTGCATAATCCTCAAATTAAATTATGAGTGATAATTACCCTACTCTTAGGGATAATTGAAACATCAATGTTCATTGAGCATTAAAGGTATTTACAGGACGGGTTATTAAGTAACATAGTAAGTTTAAAAGAGCTTAAGACTTTTCACTAGGTAGTGAGAGGGAAGCATGAACCTGCTTCTTTCTCCATATTATTGGATACCTCAGAGGTCTACTAAACTTAATATATTTTGCTTAACAAAAATCATCCTTAATCAAATTAATAGGGACCCACCAAGATATGACCTAGGGTTGGGTAGATCACTAAACCTTACTTTTTTGCTTTATATAAAGTGTTCTCACATGCATTTTAAGTTTCAGGTGGTGGAACGAGAAGACTCGCCAGGTACGCTTTTTATAGTTTACAGTGCCGTCTTTCTTGTACTTTCATACTATACTTTTTATTCTTATAAAACTTGCATGCTAAACAACAATGTCACCCTCCATGAAAAACAAAACTATTAGGATAACCACAAACCAAAACCAAAACCAAAATCAATACTAAAATCAACCAAGATAAAATTCACCGCCACAACATTCAATATATAAAATAACTCAAAATTTAATCACAAACATCATCAAAATAACAATTGCAACTAAATTAAGATGTCTCTGTCGGATGATTGGGAATCCCTCAGAGGAGGTAACCTACGGTTGCTAACGAGGTTTCCCACGGTCTAAATGAAAGTATGAACTCATTAAGTTGAGTTTAGTAAATTCATTTGGACTAAGTGAATCTAATAGAAAATAGTGGTACCGGAATGAGGGAACCATTGGATCCTAACTGGTGTCACTCTAATCAACTTTAACATCTCCCAAAATATTTAAAGAACTTTAAACATAGGGCCATCTGATTTGACATCATAACTTGACACCCTAGAAAAATTAAACTCGCCATGACAAGGAGCTTGGAGCTAGCATGTTGGGTAGCACGACTATCTTCAACAGCAAAACCTTTCTTCCCCAGCTAAACTATTCCTCCCTTAGAATTAAACAACCAAGCCATATGATTTTAAGGTTGTCTGCTTATACAACATAAATCTTCATCTCATTTTGAGGCATTTTTACAGCTCTGTTATACAATATATGCCCTAACTCATCTTAGGATTCTGAGGTTGTCGTTCGTCACGACCTAAATCCTCACATCTTCCAAGCTATTTGTGTAATCGTTTCACACTAATGTAAGTCCTAACAAATAAAATTGGCAGGATGAAACACCCAAATATTTTTTCCTCAAAATTGGAGCCAAATAATAGGATAGACTGGGAGGTCACCAAGGTTCTCCTCCGGATCTATGACATCCCTAGTTCTTCCTCCTTTGGAATCTACAACAAAATGTTCCAAATTTGAACCATTCCCCTTTCACACCTCTTTGTCCGATCTTATTAAAAAGTCCTATCCTTTGACCTCCTTGAAGATAATATTTTTTGATTTTTATTGAGAATTTTCTTAGGTGACTTCGGTTATCTAAGATGTAATTAATTATAAGGGCTTGCCCTTATAGGAAGCTTGTTGGAAACCCAGCTTAATATAAACCCTATTTAATTCTTCATATTAAATAGGGGAAATTGTCTGCAAATAAAATAATTTTGCAGCCCAAACAGATGTCATATATTTATTATTTTATTTGATCGAGCCTCATCCTCAAGTCTTGTGTTTATCCTTCAGGATAGGTACAGGGTTTAAGGTACAACTCTCTTTCATTTAAACTATGAAATATATGGGTCAATTTGACTTCATATTTTTCTAAACTTAAATATATATGTAAATTAAAATGTCCTTCCGAAGCAGACGGTAGTATTTTGATTCCGGCGGCCGACAGCTACGAACGGGCAACAACTCCAACCAAAATTGTGCCGACAAGAAGACTCTATCCAATTGCTTCCAGACACTCTCCAAGAATTCTTAAGTTCAAACCCACCACTTTCCCCCTCTATATTCCCCTGTGAGAGCTCAATTTTGAATTTAAAATTCAGAGAAAACAAGGACAGATTTCTCCACATCTCCAAACTCTACCAAACTTCAATTAATTGTGCACACACCATCCACTGAGTGAGAGAAGCTGATTCCCCACAAAAGCCGCATCACAGAAAGCATCTAGCATAGACTTAGACCAACACCTGAAATCGGCCTTGGTTGAAATCATACATAGGTAAATCACCACAGCCAAGAACTTCATCTAGAGGTTCATCTACTACAATCATCTGATTGATTCATCCCCTCTCAGATAAAGGTATTGAAATCTCTCCTCAAATTGAGCTAATTGATTCTCCATGCATATAGACTATATTTCATAGCATTGTAATCGTATGGATGTCTTTGTCTTGAGCAGATGAAGGTGTCAGGACAATCCCGAAGTGATTCTGTTGAGTATCGAGAGAGATCTTAAGGTTTTAAGTTTAACGACTTATAAGTTAGGTTAGTGTCGTCTGTTTTTGCTTTTATGCAATGAATGGTCGTAATGGAGCCGGACGAGCGGATGGTGCACGAACAGCGGAATGTATGGCTGCGACGTGGCTGACAGCATCAAATAGCAGAGCGCCAGGTAGAAAGCTCGGTGAGAATGAGGATGAGGTGGTGCCGCATGGATAAGTAAAAAAATATGGATTTTTTGAATTTATTTAAATGCCAGAACTTCAAAAATTCATATCTTTTATAGAAAATTAAAAAAAATAAATTAAAAATGCCCTCTTGCGTAGTGAACAGAGGAGAATAACGTGGACCAACAATAAAAAAATTATTTGTTAATTCTTTGATTTTTAATTAATTATATACTCTCTGTGATATTTCAATTTATTATGGTTTGAATAATTTTGTACATTTATGTATTTAATTAAGTGTGTATATCTTGTAGTAATTTATGTAAATTGAATATTGATCAAAAGTTGACAAAATCAATCCCACACTGTGCATAAAAATGATGTTAACCCACTGTGAAAATTTGAAAATTATTTGATTAAGTTTAAGCACTAAAGTTGATTTGTTAAGAAACATTATATTTTTATACAAAAATAACTATATTAAATTAAATACACTTAGGAAAATTATTAAAAGTGATTTTCTGAGTTTCTTGTAATCAGGAGCTCTTAGGGAAAATAAAAGTTATTTTTGATAAAATATTTAATTTTTGAGCTACATTTTAAATAAAAATAATTAAAAATAGTTAAAAATTTCAAAAATACAAAAATATTTTAAAATGTGCGTAATTGCTTCCTGATCACTTAGGACTCATTAAAATATTTTTTTTTCTAATTTTTCAAAGTTAAAAATAAAATTTTGAAAGTCTTGAAATTATTTTTCTTATTTTCTAATTAAAAAATATTCATAATAAGTAAATTAAAAATCATAAAACTATAAAAATTTATTTCTCTAAGTTTTTTAAGCTTAGAGAGGTTTGATAAAACATATAAAAATAATTTTTTGTAATTAAATTATATTTTCTAAATAATTAAAACATTCTTTTGAAGTTAACAAATAATTAAATAATAATTAAATTTTGATTTGAAAAATCATGGTATTTTGCCTAAGTGTTTTCTCTGACCTAGGGGAAATTCTAATAATTTTTCCCATGAATAAAAATTTTACTTAGATTTATTAAATAAATCAATATTGAAAATCTTATTTTTCAAGGTTTAAATAATTATTTAAATTAAATGAACAAATTTGAAAACCCCTCATTTTCTCCTCTAATGTTTTAATTGCCCCATGGACCAGGTACTCTGAAATCTTTAAAGTCATTTGAATTATGCTTAATAAGTTATGAGGTGAAGAGCCCCAAGAGCAAAGTGATAATTTTGGATTTTGAGGACTTAATCAAAATTTAGGATTAACCAGAGGGAAGAATGGATAATTTTGATCATAATGAATATGTTTGGATGATTGAAACATAATGGGTAAAAGGCAGAAACTAACCTGCCACCTTTCCATGATAATAATGAAATTGAAATTTGTTAAATTATCAAGCCTTGTAAGTTAATAAAAAATTAGATGATTCTCAAGTGATGAGCTTAAGTTAGGGAGATGATATGTAACTTATTTTAAGTCCATAATTAATGATGGTATGATCTTTTAATCAAAATCTATATCACCTAAATTAAAATTGTAATATTTGCTAATCATTTTCCCATTAAGATTGTTAAGGGCATGGTAGTGATCTAGACTTGATATTTGAATTCATTTAATGGGATTTAGAAGGATAACATGATTGATGAAAAGAAGTTATAAGCACTACAAGTCCAACCTTAGTGGTGGGTACAAAATCCTTAATAACCCAAACTTGCCTTAGGGGCATTCACCCATATAACTTTTAAGTAAAATTTCAACTGATTAATTGAGTACCCTGTCCTCGGGATGATTAAAATATCAACATTTTTGAGTAGTAGGGCAATTTTAATTTGACTTGGGATGATTAATAGAATAATATGAAAAGTTTACAATGAACTCAAATGTTTCAAGAAATCTTTTAAGCAGTTCAAGGTCATTCAACGAACACTTTGAAATCTCTTAGACATTTTGAAGGACAAATTGGACTTGGTGTATTTTGAACTAAAATCATCCAATAAGATCTTTCGAGACTCAATAAGTCATAAGTTTGGGGTCTGTTAAATACACCTTCATCTACCCTTGCAATTTAAATTCATTACAAAATTATATACATGTTGCAAAGCTAACATTTTAGGTGGAGGAACGGGAAGAATCACAGGTACACTTTTAAGTTATTGCACTACAATTTACTTTTATTTACCATTCTGTATCTCTTGTTAACTGCTTGTAGACTTGGATGTTAAATAACAAGGTCACTAATACACCTAAAATATATAATATTTTTAGACACATTTTTATACCTATTTTTGAGATATTGCGCTTTATTGGAAGGTATTTTTGTGTTTTTCTTGCAGATACAAGTAAAAAGGATGAAAAATGCTTAAAGGAGTGAAAAAGGATCAAATTTGGAGAAAAAAGGTGAAAAATGTGCAAATGAGTTTTGACGCCTAAGCGCCAGATCCGATGCTTAAGCGCCGGTTAAACAGAGAAGACCGCGCTAAGCGCTAGAGGTCCCACGCTTAAGCGCCAGTGGCAGTTACTAGACGAGTAAATTTGGCTTTTACAAATTTTAAAGAGGTTTTTGAGGCACCCATTGGCTTAATTGGTGGTTATAACCATAATGGAGAAAAAGTATAACGAAAGGATGCATCTCTTGGGGAAATACATCAAATCTAGACATATTTTAAAGAAAAACCAAGGCACCTTTTAGAAAATTATAAAAGAAAGAAGAGAGGACTTTGAAAAGAGTCCTGAAAAGGTCCGTTTGAAAAAGTGTGTGTCCTGAAAGTATTGGAAAGTTTTGAAAGTTCTCATTTGGGGAGTTAATTTGGAGAGATTTTCAGGGCCCACTTTTACTTTTATTTTATCCTTTTTGTTAGTTTATTTTGAGTGATTGTAAAGAGAAGAGATTCAAAGGAATTTTAAGAGTTTAGTGGAGAACTTGAGATAAGTTTTTATATTTTGTTTGAGACTACTTTTGGTTTTAATTGAGACTTGTTGTTGGTTTGACAATGATTTCTACTTTTCAACTAAAGTGTGGTTTTATTTTCCCCATGGATTCTAAGTAGTTTTCTTTATCTTTCTTCTTAAAATGATAAGTAATTAAGTTTTGAATGGAAATTGTGGAGAGTATTGATCTTTAATGTTGGAAGAAGTTGTGATGATTGTAGTTTTGGATGGAAGTTGTGGAGAGTATTGATCTTTAATGTTCGAAGAAGTTGTGATGATTTAAATCAATGCACTTCATTTACTTCTTGATTTGGCCAATCCAGATGTTAAAATTTGTTGTGAGAACATGATTAAAAGTGTTGGATGAAAGTTATGGAGAGTATTGATCTTTAATGTTAGAAGAAGTTGTGATAATTTAAATCCATGTTTCATTTACTTCTTGATTTGGCCAATCCATATGTTAAAATTTGTTGTGAGAACATGTAAGAATCAGATCATTTACTTCTTGATTTGACCAATCCAGATGTTAAAATTTATTGTGAGAACATGTAAGAACTGGGCTGGTATTGTTTCAGTCAACAATTGGAAAGAATCACATGAGGTTGTATGAATCAGATTGTAGTTTGTATGATTGAGTGAAAATAAATAGGAAAGTATTCATTGAAGGGTATAGAGTTAGAGGACTTTAAAGTGATAGGTTAAAGCCCCCAACTTGGTTTATTGTTTTAGGTTTTGATACAGTGACAGGTTAAAGCCCCCAACTTGGTTTATTGTTTTAGGTTTTGATACAAGATGTTAGCCCCCAGGTGGAGGGAATCAAGGGAGGGTTAAAGCCCCCAACTTGGTTTATTATTTTAGGTTTTGATACGAAATGTTAGCCCCCAGGTTGAGGGAATCGAGGGAACTCTAAAGTGAGAGCTATCTTCCCTGCCTAGCCGGTCTTCAGAACTATTCAAACTTTAAATTAGCCAATGTTCTTTATATCAACTCTGGTAAGGGTAAAGAATATTATTGCTTCTATTTGACACAACACAATTTACATACTTCCACAATAGAATTCCTATACTTTTTACTGATTCATAATAAGAAGAAAAATATATTTTTTTATTAATTGCTTTTCATCTACAAAACTCGAGTTACCTTTTTAAGTTGTTACTGTTTTGTCAAAATATCAAAAATACCAAAAAGATTTGAATTTTTATTACTGCAAAATATATTTAGTTTAAGTAATTGTCTTTTTAAAAATAGAAATTTTTCTAAAAGTGCATATTGTATAAATTTTCTATGGGTTCGATATTCAGTTCTTAATAAAAAAGTACTATATTACTTAATAACGATATGTGTACTTGCGTAGTATCCCAATATATATAAATTAAAAGTTAAATTCTTATTTTTCTTTCGGATCAAGTTTTTGGTTTTGTTGCAAAGGAAATATAAGTGAAATATAATCTGAATTATTGTTGTACTTTGCATATTAGCAGTATCAAGGGATCAAAGTCAAAGAGCTACAATTAGAAATATCGAGAATCAACTTGGGCAAATAGAAAATTCATTAAGTAATAGATCCCAAGGAACACTTCCTAGTAATACTGAATCAAATCTAAAAGCCAGAATAAAGAACATGTAAAAGCCGTTCAACTTAGAAGCGAAAAGAGTTGGAAGGTCGGGTTCAAAAAGAAATTGAAGTGGAGAGAGAAGAAATTGAAGAATCAAAAGAGGACACTCTAAAAGATTTTGAGAGACCTATTTCTCTGCTGAAAATTGATTTGGAAAAACTACCACCTCCATTTACTCAGAGACTTTGTCAGTAGAAGTTGGATAAGCAATTTTCAAAATTTATGGAAATATTTAAGATGCATATAATTAATATTCCATTTGCTGAAGCTTTAGAAAAAATGACGAGCTATGTAAAGTTTATAAAGGATATTCTCAATAGAAAAAGGAAGTTTGAAGATAATGAGACTGTTGTAATTAGTGAGGAGTGCAGTGCGATAATTTAGAAAAAGCTTCCTAAAAAGCGTAAAGATCCTGACAGCTTTACAATTCCATGTGAAATAGAAGAAAGATTTTATGGGAAAGCTTTATGTGATTTAGGTGCAAGCATTAACCTCAGAATTAGCAGATCGTTCGATAACATACCCTAAAGGAGTTATATAAGATGTCCTAGTGAGAGTGGATCAATTTATCTTTCCTGTTGATTTCATTGTACTGGATATGGAGGAAGATAAAGAGATACCTATCATTTTGAGGAGATCATTCTTGTTGATTTCATTGTGCTAGATATGGAGGAAGATAAAGAGATACCTATCATTTTTGGGAGACATTTCCTAGCCACAGAAAGAGCAATGATAGATGTGCAAAAAGAGAAATTAACAATGCACCTCATTGATCAAACTGTTAATTTTAACATTTCAATATCAATGAAATATCCTGCAAAAGGTAAACTAGAATGGATGTTATAAGATATCTAAGTGAATGTCATTTCAAGACTACTTATGAAGAAAAATCTGAAGAACAAGATTTGGAACATGAGCAAGAAGAGGAATTAAGTCAATGTGAAGATCTTCTTAAGGAAAAATTCAAACTATGTTTGATAAAGTTTTGAAGTTTTGGACACGATAGATAAAGAGAAATCATTTTTTCCATCTATTGAAAAGCCTCCATTAGAGTTGAAGTTACTTCTTGATCATTTAAAATATGCCTTTTTAGGAGATTCCTCTACTTTACTTATTATAATTTCCTCAAAATTTAACAATGTAAGAAGAAGAAATGTTGATGAAAATTCTAAAAAATTTTAAGAAAGCCTTTGGGTGGATAATTGCTGATATTAAAGGAATCAGTCCTTCAATTTGTATGCATAGAATTCATATGAAAGAGAACTGTAAACCCAGGGCTGATCCACAAAGGAGATTGAATCCTGTTATAGAAGAAGTTGTAAAGAAAGAAATTTAAAAGTGGTTAGATGCTGAAATTATCTACCCTATTTTAGATAGTGCATGTGTTAGTCCAATTCATAGTGTTCCTAAGAAAGGAGGAGTCACTGTAATTGTAAATGAACATAATGAGTTAATAAATACTAGACAAGTTAAAGGGTGGTGAATATGCATTGATTATAGAAAATTAAATCTTGCTACTAGAAAAGATCATTTTCTGTTACCCTTTCTAGATCAAATGCTGGATAGACTAGTTGGGCATAAATACTTTTATTTTCTGGATGGATATACTGGTTATCACCAAATTCAAATATCTCTTAAGGATAAAGAGAAAACAACATTTACGAGTCCTTATGATACTTTTGCTTTTAGAAGAATGCCCTTTGGTTTATGTAATGCCACTGCTACATTTCAAAGATGTATGATGTCAATTTTTGTGATTTAATTGAAAAAGGGATTGAAGTCATTATGGATGACTTTTCAGTGTTTGAAACTTCATTTGACTCATGTCTAGAACATTTATCTAAAGTTCTTAAGTGTTGTGAAGAAATAAATTTAGTCCTTAAATGGGAAAAATGCCAATTTATTGTAGCAGGAGGAATTATATTAGGTCATCAAATATCATGAAAAATGGTATGGAAGTAGATCCTGCTAAAATTCAAGTGATTGCTAATTTACCTTATCCAATAAATGTAAGGGAAATTAGGAGATTTTTAGGACATGCTGGATTCTATAGGCGATATATTAAAGACTTTTTAAAGATTTTTAAGCCTTTATGCCATTTACAGGAGAAAGATGCAATTTTTAATTTTGATGAGGAATGCCTAAAAGCTTTTAATTTAGTAAAAGAAAAATTAATAACTGCACCAATTATAATTTCACCAAACTGAAAAAAACCTTTTGAATTGATGTGTGATGCTAGTGATTATGCTATAGGAGCTGTTTTAGGACAGAGATATGATAAAATTTTCAAAGTTATTTTCTATGCTAGTAAAAATCTTAATGAAACTCAAATTAATTATACACAACTAAAAAATAGTTATTAGTAATAGTATATGCTTTTGATAAATTTAGATCTTATTTAATTAGAACTCATTGTTATAGTGCATACAAATCATTCTGCTATTAAGTATTTAATGAAAAAGAAGGATGCTAAACCTAGACTTATAAGATGAATTCTTCTTTTACAAGAATTTGATTTTATAATAATAGATTGGAAGGGGATGGAAAATCAAATTGTTGATCATTTGTCCAGACTTGAATTAGAAAATTCACTCTATTTTGAAAATGAAATTAATGAACATTTTTCAGCTGAAAAATTATTCACTATTAATGAGTGGCGTGTTCCGTGGTATGCCGACATTGAAAACTTTATTGTTAGTGATATTATACCCTATGGAATGGCATACCAATAGAAGAGGAAATTTATTTCTGAAGCTAAGACTTTTTTTTGGATGACCCATTTTTATATAAACAAGGAAAGGATCTGATTATTCGAAGATGTGTACCATTAGAAGAAACTTATGAGATTATCAAAAAATGTCATAATTCTGATTTTGGGGGACATTTTGGTGTTGATAAAACAACATACAAAATCTTACAATCTAGATTTTATTGGTCTTAAATTTTTAGAGATGTTAATACTTATATCAAAACTTGTGATATATATTAAGGAGTAGGCAGTATTTCTAGAAGAAATGAGATGCCCCTCAATTATATGCTAAAAGTTGAAATATTTGATATTTGGGGATTAAATTTCATGGGACCATTTATACCATCTTTTGAAAAGTTATATATCTTGTTAGCAGTGGACTATGTATTCAAATGGATACAAGCTGTTGTTTTACCTCGATGTGATGCTCAAAGTGTTGTAAAATTTTTGAAAACGAAAATGTTTTGTAGATTTGGGATGCCAAGAGTTATCATTACTGATGGGGTAAGTCATTTCAGAAATCCCATAATGAAAAAAGTTATTAAAGAAATATCATATAAATCATAGGATTGCTACTGTTTATCATCCTCAGACAAGTGGTTTGGCTAAATTATCAAATCTGGAAATTAAAAGAATTATGGAAAAATCTGTGAATAAAAAAAAATGGGTTGGTCAGTCAAACTTGACTATGCTTTGTGGGCTTATAGGATTGCATACAGAACTATTATAGGAGTGTCCCCATATAAGGTAATATTTGGGAAAGCTAGTCACTTACCAGTTGAAATTGAGAATAAAACATATTGGACAATTAAAGAGTTCAATTATAATTTGAAAAATGTTGATGAGAAAAGATTATTACAATTAAATGAGCTTGAAGAGATAAGAAATGAATCTTATGAAAGTGCCAAAATTTATAAAGAAAAGATGAAAATGTGGCATGATCGAAAGAATCTTACCAAAAATTTTCAACTAGGGCAACAATTTATATTATATAATTCAAGGTTAAGAATATTTCCAGGCAAACTTAAGTCCAGGTGAATGGGCACATTTATTGTAATGAAAATTTATCCTTATAGAGCTTTGGATAGTAAAGATCCTAAATTTGAGAAATTATTTTAAAGTGAATGGACATAGACTGAAACCTTATTATATTGGAGATCAGTAGAAGTTTAATGATGGAATAATGTTGGGTCAACCAGAGCAAGCACTGGTTACGTCGGGCTGACGACATAAAACCAAGCATTTTGTTGGAGGCAACCCATAAGTATCAATGTGTGTCGACACTATTTTTGGTGTGGGGTTTGCCCGTAAGAAGCTGTCGGTCATCGGAATTGAAATCTCATTGCCCGCTTCGGAAGGACGTTTTTTTTTTAAATTTTAGTTTTGAAAAAGATGAAGTCAAACTGACCCCATAATTTTCATAGTTTAGATGAAAGAGCGCTTTACCTCAAATCCTGTATCTATCCCGAAGGATGAACACAAGAGTT
>JXCR01064033.1:71200-84971 GCA_002079205.1 Phalaenopsis hybrid cultivar | reverse complement strand
TAAGAAGATGGACTTTTGAGAACTGCGTCGAAGAAATCATAAATGTTGCTATAAACCAGGCTGATGTCCGGCTTTTCCTTGTCAAGCTTATCCATCAAAATATTCAACTTGGAGTTGAAGTCTCGTGCTACCCTGTTGTAGTCCTGCTTGCACTCGTCAGACAGAGACGGCGGGAAGTTGATTGAGCGCTCCAGCGGGAGACAGCCCATGGGCGGCAGCCCGGTGAGGTCAATCTTCCGAGCTCCCAGGGCGTAGATCTCTTCCACGAACCTCCCTGCGAATCCGATGAGGAAGTTCTGGTACTCATCCACAGTGAAAGTTGAAGACCTGCCGGGCACCGCATAGTAGTTCTCCAAAAAATCGTTGGTCCCCATGCTTATGATGTACAGACCCTCCCTTATCGTCTCCGTCGCCTTCGCCTCTCCTTGATAGCTCCGCAGCTTCCTTATGTAATCCTTAAAGTATTCCAGCTGCTTCCACAGAGGAATGGCAGACTGGGAGGAGTAAAAACTTCAGTTTGATTCGATTTCTTTTAAAAATTATTTCTTTTTTAGTTTCTAATTTTGAATTATAAATTGTAGATCAACTGCCGGGCGACAGCTCGGCATAACTATGGCCATAGTGAGCTCTCGCCCGGCAGTTAGGTGGAAGAAGATATTGTTAAATGAGTTACGCACGGCGACGTTTGAAGTGGNTATATATATATATATATATAATATATATATATATAGGTATGTATTGAAAGTGGATTTAAAAAGATACATGTGCTTCTATCCTCCTTGGAGGAGGAAAGAAATTCGTCTCCATGATAATATCATTACGATTGTCTGTATGTATCTATCTACGCATTCACATAAAACGAGCCAAGGTGGTGTTGACGATATAATCAGCGATTAGTTTATTCATCTTCTGCGTGGGGTGCATGGAATCCCAAAACACATACTTGCTCNTATATATATATATATATATATATATATATATATATATATATATGTATGTATGTATGTATTGAAAGTGGATTTAAAAAGATACATGTGCTTCTCTCCTCCTTGGAGGAGGAAAGAAATTCATCTCCATGATAATATCATTACGATTGTCTGTATGTATCTATCTACGCGTTCACATAAAACGAGCCAAGGTGGTGTTGACGATATAATCAGCTATTAGTTTATTCATCTTCTGCGTGGGGTGCATGGAATCCCAAAACATATACTTGCTCGCATCTTTGCATGTTAATGGAAACTTGCAGAAGTAGCCCATTTCCAACCGCCCGCTGGCGCCACAACAACCTACTTCCGCCACTTCAAACCCTTCAGACAACAAAATAAGTTATAATTAATCACGGCAATTACATTCCCTTAAAAAAAAATAGAATAAGAACTCACCGTAAGAAGATGGGNCGCTAGCGCCACAACAACCTACTTCCGCCACTTCAAACCCTTCAGACAACAAAATAAGTTATAATTAATCACAGCAATTACATTCCTTTAAAAATAATAGAATAAGAACTCACCATAAGAAGATGGACTTTTGAGAACTGCGTCGAAGAAACNCAACCTACTTCCGCCACTTCAAACCCTTCAGACAACAAAATAAGTTATAATTAATCACGGCAATTACATTCCTTTAAAAAAAAATAGAATAAGAACTCACCGTAAGAAGATGGACTTTTGAGAACTGCGTCGAAGAAATCATAAATGTTGCTATAAACCAGGCTGATGTCCGGCTTTTCCTTGTCAAGCTTATCCATCAAAATATTCAACTTGGAGTTGAAGTCTCGTGCTACCCTGTTGTAGTCCTGCTTGCACTCGTCAGACAGAGACGGCGGGAAGTTGATTGAGCGCTCCAGCGGGAGACAGCCCATGGGCGGCAGCCCGGTGAGGTCAATCTTCCGAGCTCCCAGGGCATAGATCTCTTCCACAAACTTCCCTGCAATTCCGATGAGGAAGTTCTGGTACTCATCCACAGTGAAAGTTGAAGACCTGCCGGGCACCGCATAGTAGTTCTCCAAAAAATCGTTGGTCCCCATGCTTATGATGTACAGACCCTCCCTTATCGTCTCCGTCGCCTTCGCCTCCCCTTGATAGCTCCGCAGCTTCCCTATGTAATCCTTAAAGTATTCCAGCTGCTTCCACAGCGGAATGGCAGACTGGGAGGAGTAAAAACTTCAGTTTGATTCGGTTTCTTTTAAAAATCATATCTTTTTTAGTTTCTAATATTGAATTATAAATTGTAGATCAACTGCCGGGCGACAGCTCGGCATAACCATGGCCATAGTGAGCTGTCGCCCGGCAGTTAGGTGGAAGAAGATATTGTTAAATGAGTTACGCACGGCGACGTTGGAAGTGGCGTAGTCGTAGCCGGAGGCAGCAGAGGCAAAGCAGACGGCGTGGGCGAAGTCCTTGATGGCGTAAGATGGATCGAGATAAGGTGGAACTGTGGGGGAGAGGTTGAAGGCTTGGGAGATGAAGTCCGTGGCCAGTCGACCGTTGGAGAATCTTCCCGTCGCCTTTCCACCGTCAAAGTCGCGGCCGTAGGGCGCGTAGTTGGACTTCACAACAGTGTTGATGAAATTGTTGTTGCCGGAGTCCACGGTGGAGTCGCCGAACACGATGATCACCGGGACCTTCCCAGCGCAAGAGCGAAGCAGTACAAGATGGAGCAAAAAAAGCACGACCAAACACCTCTGCTGCATCTTCACTGCGCTTCTTTGATTGGGAAGGGTGAGCTGCGCAGCGGTTTCAGGTTGGTTATCTGAAGACGAAGAAAGCTTATTTTGTAATGATTGTATTGTTTGGTGATCTGAACGCGGAAATTTAGCTGATATTTATACCAACTTATTTTATTTTATTTTTTTAATTTTTTGTTTTGGTGGAGTGACATTTCAGCATTTCTTGAGCCAAACTATTGAAGCCTCTAGAAAGTACTGACTGTAGCGAGTAGTGAGTTGATTCTGTGAAGTATTAAGATTTGCTAACGCATCCAGAAAAAATTATCAGCATGATGCTCGAGGTGAGATTCATCGGCTGAGAAGAAAAAAATGAGAAATTCAACCTTTTTATAGATTTCAAGTGCTCGAGAAGGTGATCGGTCGAAAATCATCAGCCGATTGAGGGAAGACCAATTGACTTATATTCTGCTCAGCTATCAAACGTTGCTGAGATATAAGATGCATCACCGGTCGACACATAGTTAGCTAGCTACAACTTGAAAGACGCTTGGATTTCCAGAGAAAAATCAATTGATATGCTCTAGCAACAAGTAGACCCAAATAAGTTAAGCCGACCAATCCAATAGCATGCCGATCAAAGTTTTAGGCTCACAACACGCTGTCAATATCAGTTATTGATATGTAAAGCCAGTTTTTAACTTCAATTATGAATATGTCGTCAGCATTAGTTATAAATTCTAAAAGACGTCAGTAATTTTTATGATTATGAAAGACGTCAAAAAAGGTAACAACTAATCTCTAATACCTCTAATAAAATTTAAAAAAATTAATGACTTGTGACGTCTCATTAAAGTGGGAGTAAAAATGTAACCAATCAAGAGACTCTTATTGATGCGTGCTGGAAAATTCATGGTGATAGAGTAATAAATTATTGTCTTAGCGTTACACGAGAATTCAACACACATTCAGATGAAAATGAATCAATCTATGATGACACCAAAAGTTTTTATGTAGAAAACCCGTAAAGGGAAAAAATCATGAGACTTGACCCAGTTATAAGAATCTAATATAAGTTGATGATTATAGAGACCCCTTGTCTCACAAACAAGAAAGAGTTGTTAGCTTTCCAAGTTACAACGTCGACTGACGACATTCACTTAGTAGTGGTCGACGGTGGTCGGCGGTGATCGACGGTAGTCGATGATAATCGATAACGGTCGGTGGTGCTCGACGGAGGTTCACGGTGGTCGGTGATAATCGACGATGATCGGTGGTGGTCGACGAGGTCGACATAGGTCGGCGATGGTTGCCGACGGTCGGTGGTGGTCGATGAAGGTAGACAATGACAGTGATGATGTTGGAGTTGAGCTCCTTTTCAAAGCTTCAAGTTTTCTCTCAAGCTTCCCCACTTTCAAGGAATGAGTGGGGCTCTATTTTTAGTGTTCTGGGTGCAATTAATGCATGAATATGAACAATTTTGATCGGACGGTCCGTAGAGCTTCTCTCGATCGGATGACGTTTGACGGACATTTGAGCGCCTTAACGATGTCAGAATTGAGCAATCTTGGGCTCGTTTGACTCGTCTTGTCGAGACGCTTGATTCGACTATGAACTCGCTGAATTCGACATTTGTATGATTTTTCAATTGTGTACAGAAATTTTCCAAGAATGATTTAATCATTTGATCTGGGCTCGATTTGACTCAGATTTGACTAACTTTGATATCATTAGGTTTGTCTCATCGAGTTGGTTAGTTTGATTAAACCTTCGATGAAATCAGAGCTCTAGATGAATTTTTATTAAGATTTGAATATTTTTTGCTTAAAATATAGCCTCGAGATTCGTGTCATATGATGAAAATTTGTTGGTAGCGTATTAGTTGCCCCCCTATTTTCGGGTGAGACCATTTTTTTTCTCGTTCGAAAATATTAAAATCCATAGACTTCATTTTTGTAGGGCATAAAAAAATATAAATATACTTTATTACTATGAGTGTGCAAATAAAATTATTAATTATCCCTAATAAAAAAGTATACCGAGCCTAGCTCAATTGGTGAGTTTTTTTTACCATTTGTAAGTGGTGGGGGTTCGAATAGAGTGTTCGAATCCTATAAAAAAAACAGAAAAAAATTACCAAGTCAAAACTTGATCCGCACTCGGTGGGCCGAGCACACGTGACTTGGCGGGTAGAGCGAGACCCGACGGGCTAATTCCGGGAGCTAGAAATCGAATCCGCGAGAGTTGGGAATTCGAAGCATTAATAGAATAAACGGAGAATCACATATTTTGAAAAGTTTTTTTTAATAAGATGTAGGTTTTTTTTTTGAGTTGTAGTTATTTATTTATTTATTTATTTTTTTAATGACCAGTTGTTTTTTTAATGAGCTGTCGATTTTTTTAAATGATCTGTCATTTTTTTAATGAGTTGCCAATTTTTTTTGATGTTATGTCTTATATCATGCTAATAAATAGAGACATTTGATGAGGAGAAAAATCACAAGTTAGGAGGAAAAGAAAATCATCCTGCGTTGCGGAAAATAGTTGCAGCGAAGAAGAGTTGCGGCAGAGTAAAGAATTACAGCGTGGCGGAGAGTAGTGACAAAGTGTTGCGGCGCAGAGTTGTGGTGACGTGTAGCATCGAAGCAACGTAGTACATCGTCATGACAAAGCGTTGCGGCAAAAAGTTGCGGCGAAACTAATATTTGCGGCGGAGAGTTGTAGCGAGGTGGAGAGTTGTGATCAGTCATAAGTCAACATTTATAAGTCATAACTCAAAAGTCATAAATCATAAGTCATAAGTCATAATTCGTAAGTAGTAAGTCATAAGTAATAAGTCGTAAGTCATAAGTCATAAGTCATAATTCATATAAGTCATAAGTATTAAGTCATAAGTAAAACATCATAATTAATAAGTCATAAGTCATAAGTCATATGTTATAAGTCATAAGTAATAATTCATAAGTCATAAATAATAATTAATAGGTCATAATTCGTAAGTCATAAGTCATATGTCATAAGTCATAAATCATAAGTCATAAGTCGTAAGTCCTAAGTCATAACTCATAAGTCATAACTCATAAGTCATAAGTTATAAGTCATAATTCGTAAGTCATAAGTCATAAGTCATAAGTCCAAAGTCATAATTCATAAGTCATAAATCATAAGTCATAATTCATATGTCATAGGTCATATGTCATAAATCACAAGTTATAAGTCATAAGTCATAAATCATAAGACATCAGTCATTAGTCATAAGTCATAAGACATAAGTCATTAGTCATAAGTCATAATTTAAAAGTCATAATTCATAATTCGTAAGTCATAAGTCACAATTCATAAGTCATAACTCATAAGACATAAGTCATAAATCAAAATTCGTAAGTTATAAGTTATGTCATAATTCATAAATCACAAGTCATAATTCATAAGTCATATGTCATAATTCATAAGTCATAAGTCAATAGTCATAATTCATAAGTCACAATTCGTAAGTCATAAGTCATTAGTCATTAGTCATAAGTCATTAGTCATAAGTCATAAGTCATTAGTCATAACTCATAAGTCATAATTCTTAATTCATAAGTCAAAAGACATAAGTCATAAGTCATAAGTCAAAATTTATAAGTCATAAGTCATAATTCATAAGTCATATTTCATAAGTTATAAGTTGTAAGTCATAAGTCATAAGTAATAAGTCATAAGTCGTAAGTAACAAGACATAATTCTTAAGTAATAAGTCTTAAGTCGTAATTCATAAGTCATAAGTTGTACTTCAAAAGTCATAATTCATATGTCATAAGTCATAAGCCATAAGTCATAAGTCATAAGTCCTAATACATAATTCATAATTCATAAGTCATAAGTCATATGTCATAAGTCATAAGTCATAATTCATAAGTCATAAGTAGTAATTCATAAGTCATAAGTCATAAATCATAAGTCATAATTCATAAGTTTTAAGTCATAAGTCAAAAGTCAAAAGTCATAAGTCATAAGTGATAAGTCATAATTTGTAAGTCATAAGTCAAAAGAGATAAGTCATAAGTCAAAATTCATAAGTCATAAGTCATAATTCATTTGAGTTTAGGGTCATAATTCGTAAAACATAAGTCATAAGTCATAAATCATAATTCATAAGACATAAGTCAATAGTCATAAGTCATAATTCATAAGTCATAATTCATAATTCATAATTCATAATTCATAATTCATAATTCATAAGACACAAGTCATAATTCATAAGTCATAAGTCATAATTCATATGTCATAAGTCATAAGTCATAATTCATATGTCATAATTCGTAAGTCATAAGTCATAAGTCAAAATTTTTAAATCATAAGTTATAATTTATAAGTCATAATTCACAAGTCATAATTCAGAAGTCATGAGTCATAAGTCATAATTCATAATTCATAAGTCATAATTCATAATTCATAATTCAAAAGTCATAAGTCATAAATCATAAGTCATAATTCGTAAGTCATAAAATTTATAATTCATAATTCATAAGTCATAAGTCATAAAATGTAAGTCATAAGTCATAATTCATAAGTCATAAGTTGTATGTCATAAGTCAAAATTCATAAGTCATAATTCATATGTCATAATTCATAAGTTATAAGTCATAAGTCATAATTCATAAGTCATAATTAAGAAGTCATAATTCATAAGTCATAAGTCATAATTGGTAAGTCTTAAGTCATTAGTCAAACATAATTCATAAGTCTTAGCTAATAAGTCATTATTCTTAATTCATAAGTCATAAAACATAAGTCATAAGTCATAAGTCATACGTCATAAGTCATAAATCATAAGTCATAATTCATAATTCATAAGTTATAATTCTTAAGTCATAAGTCATATGCCATAATAATTTAAGTCATAAGTCTTAAGTCGTAATTCATAAGTCATAAGTCATAAGTCATAAGTCAAAAGTCAAAAGTTAAAAGTCAAAAGTCATAATTCATAAGTCATAAGTCATAATTCATAAGTCATAATTCGTAAGCGCTAATTCATAAGTCATAAGTATTAAATCATATGTCAAAATTTATAAGTCATAATTTGTACGTCATAATGCATAAGTCATAAGTCATAATTCATAACTCATAATTCATAAGTCATAAGTCATAAGTCATACTTCATAATTCATAAGTCATAAGTCTTATGTCATAAGTCATAAATCATAATTCATAAGTCATAAGTCATAAGTCATAAGTTATAATTCGTAAGTCTTAGGTCTTTAGTCATAAGTCATTAGCCATAAGTCATAAGAATAAGTCAAAAGTCAAAAGTCGAAAGTAATAATTCATAACTCATAAGTCATAATTCCTAAGTCATAATTCTTAAGAGCTAATTCATAAGTCATAAGTCATAATTCATAAGTCATAAGTCATGAGTCGTAAGTCATAAGTCATAATTCATAAGTCATAATTCATAGTTAATAATTCATAAGTCTTGTCATAAGTCATAAATCATAATTCATAAGTCATATGTCATAAGTCATAAGTCATAAGTTATAAGTCATAATTCGTAAGTCATAAGTCATTAGTCATAAGTCATAATTCTTAACACATAAGTCATTAGCCATAATTCATAAGTCATAATTCTTAATTCATAAGTAATAAGTCATAAGTCATAAGTTATAATTCGTAAGTCGTAAGTCATAAGTCATAAGTCATAAGTCATAAGTCATAAGTCATAAATCATAGTTTATAAGTCATAAGTCATAATTCATAAGTCATACATCATAAGTCGTAAGTCAAAATTTGTAAGTTATAATGCATAATTCATAAGTCATAATTCATGTCATGAGTCATAATTCATAAGTCATAATGCATAAGTCATAAGTCATAAGTCATAATTCAAAAGTCATAAGTCATAAGTCATAATTCGTAAGTCTTAAGTCTTAAGTCATAATTCATAAGTCATAAGTCATAAGTCTTAAATCATAATTCATATAAGTCATAAGTCATAAGTCATAAGTTATAAGTAATAATTAATAAATGAAAAGTCATAAGTCATAATTCATAAGTCATAAGTCATAAGTCATATGCAATAAGTCATAAGTCTTAATTTATAAGTAATAAGTCATAATTCATAAGTCATAAATCATAAGTCATAAGTCATAAATCATAAGTCATAAGTCATAATTCGTATGTCGTAAGTCATATGTTAAAACTCGCAAGTCATAAGTCACAAGTCATAAGTTATAAGTCATAAGTCATAAGTCGTAAGTCATAAGTCATAATTCATAAGTCATAAGTCATAATTCATAAGTCACAAGTCATAATTCATTAGTCATAATTCATAAGTCATAAGTCAAGAGTCATTTCGTAAGTTACAAGTCATTAATCATAGGCCAGGATTCTTAAGTCATAAGTCATTAGTCATAACTCAGAAGTCATAATTTTTAATTCATAAGTTATAAGACATAAGTTATAAGTCATAAGTCATAAGTCACACTTGATAAGTTATAAGTCATAATTCATAAGTCTTAAGTTATTATTCATAATTCATTTCATAATTCATAAGTTAAAATTCATAACTTATAATTCATAAGCCATATGTCATAAGTCCTAATTCATAAATCATAAGTTATAATTCATATTTCATAAGTCATATGTCATAAGTCATAAGTTATAATTCATATAATTCATATGTCATAAGTCATAAGTCATAAGTCATAAGTCATAAATCATAAATCATAAATCATTATTCATAATTCATAAGTCATAAGTCATATGTCATAAGTTATAAGCATAAGTCATAAGTCGTAATTCATAAGACATAAATCATAAGTCATAATTCGTAAGTTTTAAGTCATAAGTCATAAGTTATAAGTCATAAGTCATAAGTTATACGTCATAAGTTATAAGTTATAAGTCATAAGTCATAAGTCATAAGTCATAAGTTATAAGTCATGATTCATATGTCATAAGTCATAATTCATAAGAAATAAGTTATAAGTTATATGTCATAATTCATAAGACATAAGTCATAATTCATAAGTCATAAATCATAATTCATAACTTACAATTTATAATTCATAAGACATAAGTCATAATTCTTAATTCATAAGTTATAATTCATAAGTCATATGTCATATTTTGAAATTCATAAGTAATAATTCAGAAGTCATAATTCATAATTCATAAGTCATAAGTCATAACTCATAAGTCATAATTCATAAGTCAAAATTCATAATTCGTAAGTCATGAGTCATTAGTCAAAAGTCATAATTCATAAGTCATAAGTCATTAGTCAAAATTCATAAGTCATAGACATAAGTCATTAGTCATATGTCACATGTCATAAGTCATAAGTCATAAATCATAAGTCATAATTCATAAGTCATAAGTTATAATTCTTGAGTCATAAGTCATAAGTCATAAGCCTTTAATCGTAATTCATAAGTCATAAGTCAAAAGCCATAATTCATAAGTTGTAATTCATAAGTCATAAGTCATAATTCATAAGTCATAAGTCATAAGTATTAAATCATAAGTCATAATTCATAAGTCATAATTCGTAAGTCATAATGCATAAGTCATAAGTCATAATTCATAGCTCATAATTCATAAGTCATAAGTCATAAGTCATAATTCATAATTCATAAGTAATAAGTCATACTTCATAATTCATAAGTCAGATGTCATAAGTCATAAGTCATAATTCATAAGTCATAAGTCATAAGTCATTAGATATAATTTGTAAGTCATAAGTCTTTAGTCATAAGTCAAAAGTCATTAGCCATAATTCATAAGTCATAATTCATAATTCATAAGTTATAAGTCATAAGTCATAAGTCATAATTCGTAAGTCATAAGTGATAAGTGATAAGTCATAATTCATAAGCATAAGTTGCAAGTCATAAATCGTCGTAAATCATAAGACGTAAGTCATAATTCATAAGTCGTAAGTCATAATTCATAAGTTGTAAGTCATAAGTCATAAGTAATATATCATAATTCGTAAGTCATAAGTCATAAGTCGTAAGTTATAAGTCGTAAGTTACAAGTCTTAAGTCATAACTCGTAAGTCATAATTCATAAGTCGTGATTCGTAAGTCGTAGTAAAAAGTCAGAAGTCATAAGTCATAAGTCGTAAGTCATAATTCATAAGTCTTGAGTCGTAAATCTTAAGTCATAAGTCATACGTCGTAATTCATAAGTCGTGACTCGTAAGTCGTAAGTCATAAGTCATAAGTCTTAACTCGTAAGTCATAAGACATAATTCATAAGAGATTAGTTATAAGTCATAAGTTATAACTCATAACTTGTAAGTTATTATTCATAATTCATAAGTTATAATTCATAAGTCATAATTCATAATTCATAAGTCATAATTTATAAGTCAAAAGTCATAATTCATAAGTCATAAGTCATAAGTCAAAATTCATAAGTCAGAAATCTTAATTCATAAGTCATAAGACATAAGTCATTAGTCATATGTCATATGTTCTAAGTCTTAAGTCATAAATCATAAGTCATAATTCATAAGTCATAAGTTATAATTCATGAGTCATAAGTCATAAGTCATAAGTCTTTAGTCGTAATTCAGAAGTCATAAGTAATAAGTCAAAAGACATAATTCATAAGTTGTAATTCATAAGTCATAAGTCATAATTCATAAGTCATAATTCATAAGTCATAAGTATTAAATCAATCGTCATAATTTATAAGTCATAATTTGTAAGTCATAATTCGTACGTGACCCAAGAAAAATATGTTGAGATTTTCATACCTATTTTATACTATTTTTAATGATATTGCACTTTAAAGAAAGATGTTTTTGATGTTTTGTTGTAGGAGNAGTGTTGATGAAATTGTTGTTGCCGGAGTCCACGGTGGAGTCGCCGAACACGATGATCACCGGGACCTTCCCCGAGCAAGAGCGAAGCAGTAGAAGATGGAGCAAACAGAGCACGCCCAAACACCTCTGCTGCATCTTCACTGCGCTTCTTTGATTGGGAAGGGGGAGCTGCGCAGCGGTTTCAGGTTGGCTATCTGAAGACGAAGAAAGCTTATTTTGTAATGATTGTATTGTTTGGTGATCTGAATGCGGAAATTTAGCTGATATTTATACCAACTTATTTTATTTTATTATTTTATTTTTTTTGTTTTGGTGGAGTGACATTTCAGCATTTCTTGAGCCAAACTATTGAAGCCTCTAGAAAGCACCGAGTGTAGCGAGCAGTGAGTTAATTCTGTGAAGTATTCAAATTTGCTAACTAATCCAGATAAATTATCAGCATGATGCTCGAGGTGAGATTCATCGGCTGAGAAGAAAAAAATGAGAAATTTAACCTATTTATAGATTTCAAGTGCTCTAGAAGGTGGTCGATCGAAAATCATCAGTTGATCGAGGGAATACCGATTGACTTATATTCTGCCCAGCTATCAAAAGTTGCCGAGACATAAGATGTCATCACCGGTCGACACATAGTCAGCTAGCTACAACTTGAAAGAGAGCAAAATCAATTGATATGCTCTAGCAACAAGTAGACCCAAATAAGTTAAGCCGACTGATCCAATAGCATGCCGATCAAAGTCTTAGGCTCACAACACGTTGTCAATATCAGGTATTGATATGTAAAGCCGGTTTTTAACTTCAATTATGAATATGGCGTCAGTATCAGTTATAAATTCTAAAAGACGTCAGTAATGGTTATGATTATGAAAGACGTCAAAAAAGGTAACAACTATTCTGTAATACCTCCAATAAAATTTAAAAAATTAATGACTTGTGACGTCTCATTAAAGTAGGGGTAAAAATGTAACTAATCAAGAGACTCTTATTGATGCGTGCTGGAAAATTCGCGGTGTTAGAGTAATAGATTATCGTCTTAGCGTTACACGAGGATTCAACACATACTATGATGAAAATGAATCAACCTGCGATGACACCAGAAGTTTTTATGTAGAAAACCCGTAAAGGGAAAAAGCCACGGGGCCTGACCCAGTTATAAAAATCCAATCTAAGTTGATGATTACAGAGACCCCTTGTCCCACAAACAAGAAAGGGTTGTTAGCTTTCCAAGTTACAAAGTCGACTGACGACGTTCAGTCAACGGTAGTCGACGGTGGTTGGCGGTGATCGACGATAGTCGACGACAATCGATGACTGTCGGTGGTGGTCGACGGAGGTTCGCGGTGGTCGATGATAGTCGATGACGGTCGGCGGTGGTCGACGAAGGTTAGTGGTGATCGTCAATGGTCGACGGTGGCCGACGGCGGTCGAAAGAGGTCGGCGATGGTCGCCGACGGTCGGTGGTGGTCGATGAAGGTAGACGATGACAGTGATGATGTTGGAGTAGGCTCCTTCTCAAAGCTTTAAGTTATTTCTCAAGCCTTCTCCCTTTCATGTAAGGGGTGGGGCTCTATTTTTAGTGTTTTGGGTGCAATTAATGCAAGAATATGAACCATTTTGATCGGACGGTCTGGAGAGCTTCCCTCGATCGGATGACGTTTGACGGACATTTGAGTGCCTTAACGATGTCAGAATTGAGCAATCTTGGGCTCGTTTGATTTGTCTTGTCCAGACGCTCGATTCGACTATGAACTCGCTGAATTCGACATTTGTTTGATCTTTCAATTGTGTCAGGAAATTTTCCAAGAATGATTTAATCATTTGATATGGGCTCGATTTGACTTAGATTTGACTAACTTTGATATCATTAGATTAGTTAACAGCGACTTTATATATGCTTAAAAATACAAGAATTTGATACTACTGCTAGAAGATTTAATTCCTCGGCAACGATGCCAAAAACTTGACAGCGACTTTATATATGCTTAAAAATACAAGAATTTGATACTGCTGATAGGAGATTTAATTCCCCCGTAACGGCACCAAAAACTTGACAGCGGTTATAAATTCGATAAAGATGTATATAAAATATTCAATAATTGCAAAGTCACACTTATCAATGCAAGTATACGTATCACTCAAGTAATACAGGGCTCTAATGGAGTCCTGGATATCGATCCCACAGGGAGTAATATTAGAGGCTACGAACTAAGATTTTAGAAAATCAATACTTAATCACAACAATATAGTTCAAATTGCTTATCTGTCACTAATAGACAATTGAAATAAAT
>JXCR01064033.1:0-50287 GCA_002079205.1 Phalaenopsis hybrid cultivar | reverse complement strand
TTTTTGGATTTTTTTTTGAATTTTGGGTCATGGAAGGGTATTTTGGTAATTTGGCCAAATTTTGGAAATTTTGGCAATTTTGGGTAGTTTGGAGGTTTTCAAAGTATTTGGGATGAGTTTTGATCAAAATTGGGTATTTTGGTTAGATTTGGGAATTTTTGGCCAAAATTGGGGTCTTAGGGGCAATTAGGTAACTTGGGGGTGTTTAGGGCAAAAGACCCAAGATGATCAAGTAGAATTGGATAAATATCCATTCTAAATGAACTGTGGATCAATAAAACCCTCATTTTAAAATAGAATTGGATAGATATCCATTCTAAATGAACCATGGATCAATGAAATCCCTATTTTGGATCCTTATGTATTGGTCTTAAACAGGGTATTGTGAGGGTATGGTGAGGGTATTGTGAGGGTATTGTATACCTTAGCTCCAAACCAACACCCAGGGTCAATCATAAGGCCAAGTAGCCCTATAGGAACTCTCCTCGAGTTCCCTCATAATGATCTTACCTACTAAGTGCTAGAGGTTAGGACCAATATGTGAAACTTGAAGTTCAGTAAAGAGAACAGTTTTGAGTTTCTAATGGTGAGGGTACCTTTTCTAGTTTTCTAAGATTAGTCAGTAGGAAAGTCCTATGGCTAGACCTAGACTACTAAAGAAGTTTCTAGACCTCAAACAAAAGTGAGGTCAAAATAGCCTTAATATCTCTCTCATTTCTTATCCAAATTAGATGAATTTTTTTTTAAAATTCTTGCCTAGACTAGACAATCACATCCATAAGGTTATGATTCCAAGAAATCAACTGAAAACAAATGGAGAATTCAAATAGGCTCGGGAGGGAGAGAAGTTTTATACCTTTGCTCTAAGAAGTGAAGCTTTGATCAGAGAGTCTTGGAAAGTTTGGCGTGATCCAAAGAGGCTAGGGATTGAGTCTCTGGTCTTGGTGTAAGGCCTAGGTATGATTTTGATCACAACCAGATTTGGGTGTTGATCTAAAGCTATGGTAGTGGCTCTGTGGAAGGGGCATTTGATAGGGCTTTTCCTTCTCTCACTGTGGTGAAGGTGTGGGTCAGTGTAATTTGAGTTTTGAAGAGTTTAGATGTGTGGAGAGCTTTTTCTTATCTCCGGCAAGGTTTTGAGCTCAAAAATTGGGCTCCAGCGAGGGTATTTAAGGCAATGTGGTGGTTGGGTTGCACTGAGGAGGTTTCAAAGAGGTTTTAGGATAAATTTGGGAAAGTTTGTTAGAGGAATTTTCAGCTCTCCTTCCATGGCTGTGGAGGGGAGAATTTTATAAAAATGGCCTTAGGTTTGCTTCCATGGCCAATTGGGGGGTTAAATAAGTTGCCTAGGTGGAGGGCAGAGAGGCTCTAAGCTTCAATTTGGATGAGGTGGGCTATAGGTTTGAGTTGGGTTTAATCCCATAGGGGTGGCTCTTGGTTTGGCCATCTTCCAGCCACCAGGCTGGCTGACCAGCCAGGGGAGGTGGCTAAGGAGGTCAGGTGAGCCAGAGGAATATGTCACAACAACTTAATGTGTTTAGGCTTTGTTTTGGTAAAAATATCCTAAGCTTAAGCAAATATGGCATGAAAGCCCTTAATTTTGAGGACCCTTGGTCCATGACTTAGTTTAGGTGATTTTATGAGGTTTAGGCTGGTCACTAGGGTCCAACTAATGGCTGTGGAGTAACTAATTTGGAGACTTTAGGGTAGTTAGGTCATCTTTAATGTGGGTTCAAGTGATCAAAGTTTGGGTTTGGGCTAGGCTAGCCATGTCAATTGGCTTAATTAGGTGATCAAAATTGTGTAGATGATTGTTATGAAGATTTTTTGTGAAGTGAAGAGATTTTGAGTTCAATTGGTAGGTCAATATGAGGGATTTTTGAAATTTGAATAATTTGGGCATGTTGGGTTAGACATGGGTCTAGGTTGGGCTAGCCTTGGGCTAAGTCAAAATTGAAGGGTCCACATGATCAAGGGAGATGCTTTGAATATTTTTCATGAATGAATAGAATGGAAATTTTGGGGATAAGGCCATCAATTTGGTGAGATTTTGAGACATGGCCAATTTTGGGAAAATTTTGGGATTTTCGGACTTAGGTTGAAATAAAATGAAATTGATGCTCACAAAGGCCAATTTAAGGTCAAATTTTATGTATGTGGATGTTATGAAGGTTTTTCAACACAAATTGTGGCCAATTGAGTGTGCTATGGGTTTAATTTGGTGGAACCAAGTCATAGGGCCAAAATTGGGTTTTTGGTTTAGCTCAAAATTGGGTTTAAATCATGGACCAATTGAGCTTAGATTTTGTCTATATTGGTCACATCAAGGGTGAATTTGAGTTTATAATTGAAATTGGGGGAAATTGAGACCAATTGGATAGACATTTGGGGTAATTTGGGGAAAATATGGGCTTTTAAAGAGCAATTTGAGGGTTTTGGTCAAAGATTGTCAAATTGGCCAAATTAGGTCATGTAGTAGTTGAGAAAAATGAAATTGGGAATATTGAGAGGTGTTGGAATTTTTTGGGATTTTTTGGAATTTATTGAATTTTAGGGTAAAGAAGGGTATTTTGGTAATTTGGGGGAATTTAGGGGCGAAAGGCTGGGTTGGGTGTCTTGGTAGAGTTGGAGTGCCAACCACCATTAATAAGCAATGGATCAATAGAAACCCCATTTTGGGTCCTCTATGTAGCGGTCTTAGCCAAACCCTAGCTTAAGGATAGTGGGTTTGAGGGACCACCTACAGGAGTCTCCCAAAAGTATCAAGGGACCAAAGCCTAAAAGTTTAAGTTTAGGGTAGTGAGTAAATGTGAGTCTAAGTATGTGCCTTAAGCCCTAGACCAACACCAGGTTCACCCTAAGGTCCAGCAGTCCTAAGGGTGACTCATCTTGAGTTCCCCCATAGTGACCCCACCTGATATGTGCTAGAGGTTAGGACCAATATGTCGAACTTCAAGTTGAGCATAGAAGAGTTTTAATTTCTTACCGGGAGGATTCCTTATCTAGTTTTGTAAGAGCAGTCAAGAAAAGTCCTATGGCTAGACCTTAGGTTACTAATTAGGAAAAACTAAACCTCAACCAAAATTGAGGTCAACAAATAGACCCCCAATAGGTGTGTGTGCTGGGCAAGCACACAGCGCGTATTCACATTATCCAACGAGATCAACAAAAAATAATACAAACTCCTAAGTCAACAGACCCGGATGTATGTGTAGCATTGTGTATTTGATTTGTTTCTGCTGGTGATTTAGCAGGTGGTTTTCTGATTGAAATAAAAAAATAGGGACTCTCGCAGGGGATCCAAGAGTGAATTTTGAGTTATGAAATTTTAGGTATTTATGAATGATGGGAGTCAATATATAAGTGTTGACCTAGTGGTTTGATTTGAAATTTGGGTATCAATCCTGAAATATGAATCAGATGTCATAATCCATTTAAGGTGGTTTTAAAACTTATTTCAAAATATGAGAATAGAATTGTGTGGGAGGACCGAATCAAGATGGAAAACACAAAGGCTCACATCTAGCTCCAAAGGGTAATAATACTGTAGAAGACGGCGACTATTAAGGATACGTCTCCAGAAAGAAAGGATTGTACCGGTTTGAGTTACCACTAGGGAATTATATTTGAATTGACATGTGACAGGGAGAATATATTTGTCACGTTAGGAAGGAAAGCGCTAAAACTCACATCCAACTTAAGCAATGACGAAGAAAATATTTTCTACATTGAGGAGGGAAGCACTAGGACTCATATCCAACTCAAGAGGTAACAAGAAAATATATGTGTCATGTTAGGAAGGAAAGCACTAGGACTCACATCCAACCCAAGAGGTGACAAGAGAATATGTGTGCTACATTGAGGAGGAAAGCACTAGGACTCACATCCAACTTAAGAGGTAACAAGAAAATTCATGCGTCATGTTAGAAAGGAAAGAATTAGGACTCACATCCAACCCAAGAGATGACAAAAAAGTATGTGTGTTACATTGATAAAGAAAGAACCAGGACTCACATCCAGCACAAGAGGTAACAAGAAAGTATGTGCGTCACGTTAGGGAGGAAAGTACTAGGACTCGCATCCAACCCAAGTGGTGACAAGAAAGTATGTGTGTTAAACTAAGAAGGAAAGTACTAAGACTCACATCCAACCCAAGAGGAAACAAGAAAGTATGCGCGTCACGTTAGGGAGAAAAGCACTAGGACTCACATCCAACCCAAGCGGTGACAAGAAAGTATGTGTGTTACATTGAGAAGGAAAGCACGAGGAGTCACATTTAACTCAAGAGGTAATAAGAAAGTATGTACGTCACGTTAGGCAGGAAAGCAGTAGGACTCACATCCAACCCATGCGATGACATGAAAGTATGTGTGTTACATTGAGACGGAAAGCACCAGGACTAACATCCAGCTTAAGAGTTAACATGAAAGTATGAGCATCACGTTAGGAAGGAAAGCACTATGACTTACATCCAACTCAAGCAGTGACAAGAAAGTATGTGTGTTATATATAGAAGGAAAGCACCAGGACTCAAATCCAGCTCAAGAGGTAACAAGAAAGTATGTTCGTCACATTAGGAAGGAAAGTACTAGAATTCACCTCCAACCCAAGTGATGACAAGAAAGTATGTGTGTTACATTGAGAAGAAAAGCACCATGACTAACATCCAACTCAAGAGGTAACAAGAAAGTATGTGTGTCAGGTTAGGAAGGAAAGCAGTAGGACTCACATCCAACCCAAGCGGTGACAAGAAAGTATGTTTGTTACATTGAGAAGGAAAGCACTGGGACTCACATCTCACTCAAAAGGTAACAAGAAAGTATGTGTGCTACAATTAGAAGGAAAGCACTATGACTCACATCTGGCTCAAGAGGTAGCAAGAATGTATGTGCGTCACGTTCAGAAGAAAAGCACTAGGACTCACATCCAACTCAAGAGATGACAAAAAAGTATGTTTGTTACATTAAGAAGGAAAGCACCAGGACTCACATCCAGCTCAAGAGGTAACAAGAAAGTATGTGTGTAACGTTAGGAAGGAAAGCACTAGGACTTACATCCAACCAAAGAGGTGACAAGAAAGTATGTGTGCTACATTATGAAGGAAAGCACTAGGACTCACACCCAGCTCAAGAGGTAACAAGAAGCTATGTGTGTTACATTGAGAAGGAAAGCACCAGGACTCACATCCAGCTTAAAAGGTATCAAGAAAATTATATGTACATATGCAGAAAATATGCAGATTCACACATGTGAATTCGTGGGGAATATGTGAATAGAATATGAAAATGGGTGAAGAAATTGGAATTTAGTTACTGATTCAGAAATTAGAATTGAATTTTAGTGAAGATTTTTGAAAAGAGAGTCAGAAGTCAGGGACCGACCTCAAAGATTAAGGATAGGATTCCATGTTACATTAAAGGGGGTCTTATACCAATCTCAAATATGGGGAGTCAAAATTTGGGTACTGACTCCAAGGATAGCACCTGATGGAGAATCATTTCTATGTTGCTCGTCTCTGTTTGCTGAAGAAACCTCTTTTCTTTCATCTGTGATGTGTATGATTTCCGATTAATTGCTCTTTGGAGAAGCCAATTGTGATGCTTGTTATTGCTCCTAAATAGTGGTCATAGGGGGTCATGGCTGCGATCATCTCTTCTATTCTTTTCTCCAGTAGACTAACATGCTCGTCCCTTAGGAGGACATCCCTACGCAGTTCTTCTACAGCGTTCTCTTTGCTGTGAGGTTGAGCCTCACCCGGAGATGTGGTGGCTCTGGTTTCAATTACATTGACATCCAAGAAATCTTCCTCCAAGTAATCATTATAATCAAAATTTTCATCGTCACTATGGACGAAAACTCAGTGTTCTCGAGCTAACTCCGAAATCTCAATCCTGAGTTTCTCAACTTTCTCTTCAATTATTGATTCTTTGAGTGCTTTAAGATCTGAAGGACCCTGATGGACATCCTCTACTTGTTCAACCATCTCGCTCGCTGATGTTGCGACGATGTCAGATATTTCAGATCCTGGTTTCATTTCATATCCTGCGGGTTCACCGGAACAGTGGAGCGACCTTGGGTACACATTTGTTTTTATTTTTCATCGATGATGTCTCAGGGCAAAGTGTCTTATTAGAAACATCAGTATGTCTAGTGTAAGTATGCTCCCCGTGCTGTAGACCGGCTACAGTGTTGGGCAATCGTCTTGTCTTTGCCTTTGGGATTGTAGAAATGTCTCTATAATGGGGATGGGTAAGATTATTGGACCCGGTCTCGACTTAACCGGTCAATGGCCTATGGTCTTTGTAGCAGTATAATCAGTAGTAATTACTGCGGTATCAACTCTGTTCCTTAAATGGAACCAAATGGGGGTGCTAGTAGATCGCACTCCCGTTATCTTGTGAGACTGTCAGGTGAACTTGACGTCCTTCAAAATTTCCTTCTTCATGTGAGGGGAAATTGCATCTCCCACTTGTTTAAGTAACTTTCTAACTGAATATCCTTCTTTGGTAGCCAACCTTTTGAAAATTGCACTAACTCGGGTGATAGGAGTGAATTTCTTTCCTTCCTCACCATGTTCATGAAGTGGTGGTATCGCGGCGGTGATTCTCCGGATACTCTCAAATCCATCGATATCGGTCAGAGGATGGAATCTACTCCACCGTAGGAGTGAATAAACTTATGGTAACACTTCTTCTACTTGATGAGACTCCTCCTCAATGGGTATCTCTTTGGGAGTCTGGGCTTTGATGGCCCTCCGAACTCTTCTGTTATGGTTCCTCTTTTGAGTTTGGGTAAGCAGTATTATCCTCGAACTTGATCTGATTTCAATTATGGGTGGTGAGACAGTTAATCCCTCAGTCAGATCCTCAATAATCATTACTTAATTCCCCTTAGCAGCAGCGGGGATAGCAGGTTTGGCGGGTTTCGTGACGACAGTAGTTTTAGACTTCTTGCAGGCAGGGAAATCTTGAAGGCAGTTCAGACTAAATTCTGCAGACGGTTCCTGTAATTTCGGTGTAGCGATCTTCATTACGACAAATGGGGCTTTCCCAAGGATGACCCTGAGATCTTTAAATTCAACTCCGAACTTGATGTTAGGAGCTAGGTTACAGGCTTCATGGCTTGTTGGCAGGTTGCAGGAAAAGGTCAGCATTAGGTAGGCCATTGCAGCAGGCTTGAAAATAGAAAGTTTCAGGGTTAGTTATATGGGCAAAAACCTCGTAATTTTTAGTGCAAGCACTGCAAGTAGATGTTGATCTGTAGACCGAGCGGGTCTTAATTTATGGGTAATTTAAAATTTTGTTTAAGAAAAATCAAGAGGTGGAAAATTTAATTAATATAAGAAAAAATTTTAAAGTGTGCGCAACACAAGACGATTTGGTTTAATTTGCAGAATAGCATATCAAATTTGGATGGGAGACCTGAAGTATTTTAGGACCCAGTGCAAGACCCATTTAGTGGCATACAATGTCAGGTAGAAGTAGTCCATCGACACACCTATTGGGGTCCGACCCCACATGAAAACTTAAAGAGTCCTTAATGGCCTTCTGAACCCCTCTATTTAAAGTTGGTTGAACAGCTAGTCCTGAAGTCCAGGGAGTTAGTTGTACTTTCCCAAGACAGAAATGGGTAAAGTTTGCCAACAGAAGAAGGGTAATTTGATCCAAGATGGATATGAACATATTACCGATGTGTGAAGATAATATTTCTTGATTTGTATGGAGAGTAAAGCTTCTCCCAAGCGGAGTTGCCAGAAGCTGTCGACGCTATTTTTGGTTGGAGGAGTTGCCTGTAATAAGCTGTAGGTCACCGGAACCAAAATCCCATCATCCACTTTGGAAGAACATTTTAATTTACATATATATTTAGTTTTAGAAAAATATGAAATCAAACTTACCCCATATTTTTTTATAATTTAAATTAAAGAGTGTTGTACCTCATACCTTGTATCTATCCCTAAGGATAAACACAAGACTTGAGGATGAGGCTCGATCAAATAAATTAAGGAATATATGTAATATGTTTGGTCTACGAAACCTTTATATTTTCTGACAAGTTACCCTATTTAATATAAAGAATTAAATAGGGTTTATATTAAGCTANTAAAACGTCTCTATTGGAAGATCAGGAACCCTCGGAGGAGGTAACCTATGGTTGCTAACGAGTTTTTCCACGATCTAAATGAAATTTTGGAACTCATTAAGTTGAGTTTAGTAAATTCATTTGGAATAAGTAATTCCAATAGAAAATAGTGGTGCGGGGACGATGCAACCGTGGGATCTTGATCGGTGTCGCTTTAATCAACTTTAATATCCCCATAATAAAATTTAAAGAACTTTAACCATAGGGTCACCTGATTTGAAATTATAACTAAATGACCTAGAAAACTTGAACTCTGTTGTAACGAGGAACTTGGAGCTTACATGGTAGGCAGCCCGGCCATCTTCAACATGAACTCTGCTACAATGAGGAGCTTGGAGCTAGCACTCTGGGCAGCCCGACCATCTTCTACAGCTACAACGAGGAGCTTGGAGCTTACATGGTGGGCAGCCCGACCATCTTCAACAGCAAAAGGATCTACACTAATACATCCCTTCCTTAGCTTTAAACAACAAAGCCATAGGAATTCGAGGTTATTTGCCTAGTGCAACATAAATCCTCAAATATCTACACTAATACATCCCTTCCTTAGCTTTAAACAACAAAGCCATAGGATATCAAGGTTGTACATAAATCTTCAAACACATGTTTTAGGCGTTTGTACAATCCTGTTGTACAATCTAAGCCCTAACTTGCCTTAGGATTCCGAGGTTGTCATTTGTTGTACAATCCTGTTGTACAATCTAAGCCCTAAACTTGTCTTAGGATTCCGAGGTTGTCGTTTGTGTACAATTCTATTGTACAATCTAAGCCCTAACTCGCCTTAGGATTCCGAGGTTGTCATTCGGCAATCCTGTTGTACAATCTAAGCCCTAAACTCGCCCTAGGACTCCGAGGTAGTCGTTTGTTACGACTAATCCTCACATCTTCAAGGTTATTTGTGCTGATTGCTTCACACAAATGTAAATCCTAATAAACACCTCACATCTTCAAGGTTATTTGTGCTGATTGCTTCACACAAATGTAAATCCTAATAAAAAATTGTCTCACATCTTCAAGGTTATTTGTGCTGATTGCTTCACACAAATGTAAATCCTAATAAATCCTCACATCTTCAAGGTTATTTGTGCTGATTGCTTCACACAAATATAAATCCTAATAAATTCCCTCTTCAAGGTTATTTGATATTGCTTCACACAAATGCAATCCTGTTGTACAATCTAAGCCCTAAACTCGCCCTAGGACTCCGAGGTAGTCGTTTGTTACGACTAATCCTCACATCTTCAAGGTTATTTGTGCTGATTGCTTCACACAAATGTAAATCCTAATAAACACCTCACATCTTCAAGGTTATTTGTGCTGATTGCTTCACACAAATGTAAATCCTAATAAAAAATTGTCTCACATCTTCAAGGTTATTTGTGCTGATTGCTTCACACAAATGTAAATCCTAATAAATCCTCACATCTTCAAGGTTATTTGTGCTGATTGCTTCACACAAATATAAATCCTAATAAATCTCACATCTTCAAGGTTATTTGTGCTGATTGTTTCACACAAATGTAAATCCTAATAAATAATTGCAGGATGAAACATCTAAATGATTTCTCCTAAATTGAAGCCAAATAATAGGATAGCTTATCACATCTTCAAGGTTATTTGTGCTGATTGCTTCACACAAATATAAATCCTAATAAATAAAAAAAATTGCAGGATCAATATTTGTGGTGCTGATTGCTTCACACAAATGTAAATCCTAATAAAAAAAAAATTTCAAGGTTATTTGTGCTGATTGCTTCACACAAATGTAAATCCTAATAAATAAAAAAATTACAGGATGAAACTTCAAGGTTATTTGTGTTGATTGCTTCACACAAATGTAAATTCTAATAAATAAAAAATTGCAAAGGTTATTTGTGCTGATTGCTTCACACAAATGTAAATCCTAATAAATAAAAAAATTGCAGGATGAAACATCTAAATGATTTCGCTTAAATTGAAGCCAAATAAAAGGATAGCTTGGGAAGTCACTGAAGTTCTCCTTCGGATCCGTGACATCCTCTAGTCTTTCCTCCTTTGGACTCCAAAACAAAATGTTCCAAATTTGAACCAATCCCCTTCACACTTCTTGGTCTGATATCTTTGAAATGTCCTTACAATTTGAACTCCTTGAAAGTAATTTTTCTTGATTTTTATCGAGAGTATTCTTAGGTAACTTCAGTTCTCTATGATGTAATTAACTATAGGGGCTTGCCCTTATAGGAAGCTTTTCTTAAATCCAGCATAATATAAACCCTTTTTAATTCCATATATCAAATAGGGGAACTTGTCGACCAATACNAAACCCTATTTAATTCCTTATATTAAATAGGGGAATTTGTCGGCCAATATATTGGTTTTGCAGACGAAACGGATGTCATAGTTTTCTCTAGTTTATTTAATCGAACCTCACCCTCAATTCTTGTGTTCATCCTTCGGGATAGATACAAAATTTGAGGTAAAGCGCTCTTTCATCTAAACTATAAAAATTATGGGGTCAGTTTGACTTCATCTTTTTCAAAACTAAAATTTTAAAAAAAAAACGTCCTTCTGAAGCGGGGAACGAGATTTCAATTCCGATGACCGACAGCTTCTTACGGGCAAACTCCACACCAAAAATAATGCCGACAGGCTAGAGGATGGGCAGTTCTCGAGCTAGGCTATCGGGTACGAAGACGGAGCATCGTCCGTTTGCGCGTGTATCGGATGGACTATCAAGATGAAGCCAGACGTGCTTTGGAACATAAACCACGGGCTGAGTAAGCACTAAGGTGGATGGTGACATCAAATCAGAGTGCGCCGCGTGGAGGTTCGGAGCTGCCGTAGGTTGATGTGGCATCGCACGTTTAAATAGATAAAAGAGGGATTTAAAAAACCAAAAAATGGTCCGTAACTTTAAAAATCCATATCTTAGTATATAAAAATCACAAAAATAAAATAAAAATACCCTCTTGCTCAGTGAACAAAGTAAAATAATGTAGAAATAATTTTAATTCCATGTGATTCATATTTTATTTCTAATTAATTAAACACTAACTTGGATGTTTTGATTCTTCATGCATGTAGTAATATCACCATGGATTGAAATTTTTGCATGTTGTTGTCCCTATCCTTTTGAATATTCCCTTATTTTTCTAAGGTCAGAGGAAGTCCCTAGGAAGAGAATCATATTTTTCAAGTTTATGTACATTATTTGATTAAAATAATTATGGAAATTAGCATGTTGCTTAGAAAAATCTAAGAAAATTTTGCAAGGTTTATGATGACCAGAGAACCTTTAGGAAAATTTCTCATGAGCTAAGTCATTCAAAATGCACCTAATCTTCACAAACCCTAAATCACTAAGATAATTAATTTTGAAAAATACAAATAATAAAATGACTTGATTTTTTATCTCCACTGTTATTTAGGATCCAAAGAACTCACCATTAAAAATTTCAAAGCATTTTGAGTTCATTTGGTAACTTAAGTTGATTTTTAAAGATAAAAAACATTTTTGGCACTTAAATGATTTTTAAAAATAAAAATATAACTCAAAAAATTATAAAAACTTGTATTTTGAGTTCTCTATGATCAATGATATTTTCTAAAAATAAAATAGAGCTTAAAATAAAAACTTAAATTTTAACCTATTTTAATTATTTAAATAATTAAAAATCAATAAAAAATCACAAAAATAATAAAATTCATGAAAATGTTCTAAATTGCTTCCTAAGAACCTTTTTGAGGATGATAAGTGATCCCCGATTACTGCTTATATACAATAGTATAAAATTAATTTTGATTTTATTTTTCACTTATATGTCCTTCTTTTGCAACAATACCAAAAACTTGATCCCGAAGAAAAGTAAGAATTTAACTTTTAATTTATTTATACTGGGATACTACGCAAAGGTCTGCAATTTAACTCGTTATCAATCAATATAGAACTTTTTGATTAAGATCTGAATATCAAACCCACCGAGAGATTATGCAATATGCCATTTTAGAAACATTCTATTTTTAAAAAGATAATTATTTAAACTAAAGATGATTCTTGCAGGAATGAAAATTTAAATTTTTTTTGTATTTTCAATATTTTGATAGAACAATAACAATTTAAAAAGATAAGTAGAGTATTTGCAGAAGAAAAGCACTAGCTGTCACTCTTATTTGAAAGTTATCTTTCTTCTTATCATGAATCAGTAATAAGTAATAAGAATTCTGTTGTGGAAGTATACAAAATGTGTTGTGCCAAATCAAAGCAATAATATTCTTTACCCTTACTAAAGATGTTATAAAGAACATTGGCTAATTTAAAGTTTGAATAGTTCTAAAGACCGGCTAGGCAGGAAAGATACTAGCTCTCACTCTTGAGTTCCTCGATTCCCCCACCAGGAGTATAACATTCTCGTATCAGAACCTAAAATAATAAACCAAGTTGGGGACTTTAATACTTTAAAGTCCTCTAACTCTACACCCATCAATGAATATTTTCTTATTTATTTGCACTCAATCATATTAACTACCTGCTCATTCATACAACCTCATGTGATTCTTTCCAATTGTTTACTAAGACATACCAACCAGGTTCTTACATGTTCTCACAAAAAATTTTAACATTTGGATTGGCCAAATCAAGAAGTAAATGAAGTGCATGGATTTAATTCATCACAACTTCTTCCAACATTAAAGATCAATACTCTCCACAACTTCCATCCAACACTTAATTACTTATCATTTTAAGAAGAAAGATACAAAAAACTACTCAGAATTCTTGGAGAAAATAAAACCACACTTTAGTTTAAAAGAAGAAATCATTTTTAAACCAACAACAAGTCTCAATTAGAACCAAAAGTAGTCTAAACCAAAAGATAAAAACTTATCTCAACTCCTCCACAAAACTCTTGAAGTTCCTTTGAATCTCTTCTCTTTTACAACACTCTCAATATAAAACTAAAATAAAAAGGATAAAATAAATATGTGGTGCCTGAAAATCTCTCCAAACTAACTCCCCAATTCAAGAACTATCAAAACTTTCTACTTTCAAGCACACTTTCAAATACTCAATCTTCATTTTTTTATAAATCTCTAAAAGGTTCCTTGGTATTTCTTCAAAATAAGTCTTGATTCAAAGTATTTCTCAAGAACCACCTTTCATAATAATTTTCGTCCATGGTGGTTGTAAACACCTATTAAGCCAATGTGTGCTTCAAAAACCTCTTCAAAATTTGTAAAAAATGAATTTGCTCATCCAATAAATGCCACTGGTGCTTAAGCGCGGAGCCTCTCGCGCTTAGGCGCGGACTTCTTTGCTTAACGGATGCTTAAGCCCTAGATCTAGCGCATAGGCACCAAAACACCCTTGCCCAATTTTCTCCTATTTGCTCCAAATTTGATCCATTATCACTCCTTTAAGCATTTTTCACCTTTTTACCTATTCTTGAAAGAAAAACACACAAATACCTTCCATTAAAGCGCAATATCTCAAAAATAGGTATTAAAGTGCGTCTAAAAACACTATATATTTTAGGTGTATCAAAATCCCCCAAAATTAAAATGTTACTTGTCCTAAAGTGACATTATAATCTTTAAAAACTAAATAAGTATGATATGTGCATGAGTTTCTTTAAGAGTTACTAAAATTTAGATTTAGAAATATAGTAGTCCAATTTCGATAAAATATTTAGTAATTGAGACCAACTTAAAGTTTAGAAATTCTTAATGTTAAGAAAGATGAAAATATGAGTATCTATGTAATTAAAAAATATTTTATATTTTCCAAATTTAGAATTTAGTCCTTTTATTCTCTCTACTTAAAATTTTTTATTTTAAATAATTATACTTACTATATTATATCCTTAAGCTTAAGAGTTTCTCAAGTCTTATACTTTAAAAAGATCAAATGTCGAACCAATTTTTGATTAGGCACTAATTCTCAAGCTTTTTCTCCCAAAAGTTTTCTCTTTTTTCTCTTCTTCTTTTTTTCTTTTCTTTTTCTTTTCTTTTGCAGGAAAGGATTATTATATCTGGATAGGCCTTTAATAATTTTGAATTCCACTTCTCCTTCCCTAATGCAATGTCTTGATATAAGTCTTTTACTTATAAATATAATAATAGTTTCGAAAATCATTTCAATAAAAGAAATTTAAGTATGAAAAGTAAAAGTCTAAACTATCTAAATTTTTCAAAAATACAATTTTTCTTACTAAAGATAGTTACACTCTATTAATAATTTTCTACACTAAAAACTTTTAACTTAAATTTTTTTTTCATTACTAAAAATTTTCAACTAAATTTTCTTACTCTTTTCTAAAATAAAATTTTACTTCCCTAATTTAACTTCATATACATAATCTTTTTTTTCTTTTCAAATCAAATTCACTTGTAGCACATTCGAGAACATATAAAATTCTAGTTTTGAAAATATTTTTCATCCCCCCCAAACTTAAATTTTTAAATTATTAAACATTTTAGCATCAGATATACATAAGTAGAAATGAAAATTAAAATTAACATGCTAACAAGGATTTTTAAACAGGTAGAAAAACTAAAAAAGTAGGAGTAAAATTAAATTTGATCAAATTTTCTAATATTTTCATTTCAATTCAACATGTAGAGATTCAATAGACTTCTAAGCAGTAGGTATAAACATAAAAGCAAACTAACACACTAACTTTGACTTCACAATCTGATCATAAAAACAAACACACAAACATTATTAAAGAAATATACAGGGTAGAAATTTCTGAATTTTAAATTTAAGATCTATTAGCAAGATTTTTAATCTTTTCAAAAGACATAGAATTAAGTAAAGTTTTAAACTAACTAATTCACAAAACTCACAACAGTTACTACCATAGAATTTAAAAACAAAATATTAACTAATACAAACATCACAACAACAATAAATAAAAAAATCCATAACACAACACAATCTAAATCTACACACACATGCAAATGTAGTAATACCAAGACCACATAGTCCTCAAAATAATACAAACATTAAAATCTCTCAGTCCTACTCCCCATCTTTTGAATCACCGTTATACCATTTTTCTGCATGCTGATAATCAGGATATCGAGGATATGGAGGAAATTACACTCTTATGTCACCTCTAATTAGGCTCTCCATAGACGAGTGGAATTTCTCTTCATAATCACTTTTTCTCCTATTATGTTTATCAGTATAATCTGCAAAACACTTTAAATTCAGAACTTTATCAGTGGTAAAGTTAATATTGTCCATCATCTTCTATAATAATGTGTCTCAGGTTTCAGTAGACACTCCTCTAGATGTAGAAGTATGTGAGGTAGATGATCTAGATGTAGAAGCAGCAGAGGTGGAAGCAACAGACACATCCATTTCATAACTCCTAGAAAATCTCCCTCCCCAACCAAAAATAAAATGCTCAGAATAAGTCTTCACATTCACCTCAATGATGGGCTTTAGAGGTAACAATACTTCTTCCCAACTATCATATTTAATTTTAGCCTACTCACACAAAGAAAACATCAAGGAAGCGAATCCCAGACCTGTAGTGGTAACAAAATTGATGATAGTCTGATAGATCAAAGCTCAAATTTTGATGAGCTTTCCTTCCTGAATATAATAATTTAATGTTGCTCTCTCTCTCTCGTCACTTCACTAAGATGATTTGTTCGTAGTAGACAATTAGAGATAAAATAGTGTCAGGTCTTTGAAGGTGCACATAACTTTGAAGTTGGAAAAATGACTCTCTTTTCATTAGCGATTGACCGACTTTTTGGTAAATCGATAAATACAAGAATTTGATGACACTACTAGAAGATTTAAATTCCAGCAACGGCGTCAAAGGACTTGATCGCAACTTTATAGATGTGTCTGATTTGATTAAGATGTATAAATATAATATTCAATAAAGTTAAAGTCAAATTTGTCAACGCAAGTATACGTATCGCTCAAGTAATATAAGGCTCTAATGGAGTCCTAAATATTGATCCCACATGGAGTGGTTTAGAATTACGGACTAAGACCTTAGGAAAGCAAGAATTTAATCACAACAACGACGTTCAATTTGCTTATCTGTCACTAATAGGCAATTAGAATAAATAGATAATTTTAAAAATGAATAAATAACTAATGATATAAAGTAGGGCTTAATTGTGATATTCAATATATAAGAAAGCATCTTTCTTTACAACACATAGAATTCCTCTTCGAAGTAACAATGAGGAAGAAATCTCTCACTTTCCCTCCACTCTTACAATCTCTCGAAGAATTCCTCAGAATTGTTACACTCTATTAAAAAATATATACACTAATGGTAACCTCCAAGGCCTCTAGCACTCTTCTATTTTTTGCCAAAAGGTTCTTTTAAAGTTGTGGATGAGCTTTGCCAAGAGTTGCCTAAGTATCCATTCAAAATTTGTCCTTATCCAAAGCTTGAGTAGGCATAACCGTCAATCTCACCGTCGACGGCCTCGAAGGCGCCGTCGGCGGGCTTTTGTAGAATTTTGTCCTATAGTCTCAAGAAAATCTCGTCATCGGCGGCCTAGTTCAAATCTTCACATTTTGGTCCTTTTCGCTCCAAATTTGCTCCTTTTTGTATCTTTTTGCTCCAATTACCCTAATTCATCATTCCTGCAACAAAACATCAAAAATACATTTCTTTAAAGTGTAATATGATTAAAAACATTATAAAATATCATCATTCCTGCAACAAAACATCAAAAATACATTTCTTTAAAGTGCAATATCATTAAAAAATAGTATAAAAGAGGTATGAAAATCTCAACATATTTTCCTTTGGTCAAAATCCCCCAAACTTAACTATTACTTGTCCTCAACTAATTTTAGTACTATATAAAAGTTATGATCTAATGCAATAAAGTTTTAATTCATAAATATAATAAGTTTAACTTAAATAAATATCATAATGAGATTTTCAGAACAAATTCAAGTAATTGAATTAATTCTGTAGCCTCCAGATTATCAAGTCATCAAGTTTTAATAGTTCTAGTCTTCTATTTATTTCATGAATGACTAATATCTAGTCATCAAGTTTAAGAGTTCTAGTCTTCTATTTATCTCAAGAATGACTATATGTTGTAATATTAAGTCACTTAGAATATCCAAAAGATAGGAACTTACATGAGAACTCTACTAGTAAAAGATCTAATTCCATAAATATAAGTTCAGAAATGTATTTAAGTTTTCCCTTTAGGTAGTCTAGTGAAGCTAATTTTTAATTAGGCATATCCTCAAGCTTCTCCTCACCTCCATAATTTTTCTTTATTTTTTCTTTTTCATTTGGATTGCTTTCAATCATATATATATTTTTCTTTTCCTTCTTAGGGATTGTTTAATCCTTTCTTTTTCCTTTTTCAAGTGAGGATTACTATATCTGGATAGTCTTTAATGATTTTAAACTTCACTTTTCTTTCCCTAAATTTGAAACTTAAAGCATTTCTTTAGCTAATAAATATTTCATAGTTTTTACATCATTGAGCCCCAATCTTTTCTTCTCAAATGAATTTCCAGATTCTTAATACTTCAAAATATAGTTTCCTTTACTTTAAATAGTTAACAATAATTTTATTCTCTTATGCTAAATATCTTAAGTTACAAAAATTAATTTTCATTACAAAAATATTTCCTTAAATCTACTATAATATTTAAATAGTAACAAAAATACAATTACCGAATTAAATTCACCACATGAAATCATATAAATAATTTTTGAAAATATTGAAATAGAGGACATCTAGTAGTTAATCTTTTTCTTCCCTCCTCCAAACTTAAATTTTTAAAAATGAAATAATACATGTGGAAAGAAAAATTATAAATATAAATCATACCTCAGTATTATAGGCATTTTTATCATTCTGAAATTTTTGCAAGTCATTTCAAATTTTTACTTCACCTGATTTGTAATATTAGGAGCTTTCTACACATATAAATCATTAGAAGAATTTCTGGGTAATGAAATTTTGGAACAAGTATAAAACTGAAACATTAAATAAGCACAACATTTCCTAACACAAATACAGTACTAACAAAACAATTAAAATTGCAAAATAAAAATAACATCACAATACAATTCACAATACTATTCAACATCTATTAAACTACACATGCATATTTAACTATAACACTAACTTTATAACAAAAATTAAAATCATTCAAGTACAATATAATAATAAAAATGAAATTTCAAATACATAAACATCCATTTCTATTACAAACAGACTACTTAAAATAAAAATACAAACAAAAGCACATCAATTTCATTCTATATCAAAATCACAAGTTATATCTTCATCACCTTGATCAGTAGGTGGATTGGGTTGATACTGAGTATATCGGGGGCACTCAGGAAATGTAACATCAGGCTCAACTCTATAGTGTCGGGCCTGAGCTTCATAATAAGCTACCTCAAAATTTGAATGCCTCTACAAGTACTCAATACATTAATCATGTCAGCATTCTAAACCATGAATCCTTTCACTTATCAATTCTATGCTCTTCTGCTGCAAGGTCAACTTATTCATCAAATTAGAGAGGGTAGGGGAATTAGAAGGTGAAAGGTCATAACTTGTAGAGGGCACATCTCTACTAGTAGAAGGCTCTTGACTTCTACTCCCAGTTATCCATCTCTTATGGGATTCATAAGTCTTTAAATTGGCCTTACCAAAGAGTTTCATAAGATAAACACATTCTTCATCTCCAAATTCTACTCTAGAAAGTTTACAAATTACTTAAATAAGTCTAAGATGTCCTAGACCTCCACTAGTCTCACTCCTCGCTGTAGTCAATATGTTCTTAAGAATTATTCTCCCCACATTTATAGTCTTACTATTCTGAATACAGAAATTCAGAATGCCTCTATCTCTAGTTACATCACTATGGTGATAGGTCGGTAATAGATTAGAAGAAAGGAAATAGTGTCAGATCGCATTGACGAAGCGAGACTCGTCAAACACAACTCTTCTCTTTTGTCGTGGAGCCATTTCACTCTAATCAAATTATAGAAAAATTCCAAAAATTACTTTAAATATGCAAATCATGGCTTCCAATGGTAAATTATAGAAAAATTCCAAAAATTACTTCAAATATGCAAATCATGGCTTCCAATAGTAATTATAAGAGTTCAACACTATAGAAAAATTCCAAAAATTACTTCAAATATGTAAATCATGGCTTCCAATAGTAATTCTAATAGTTCAACAATAAAATCCATGAATCTCTTCTTAAATTTTCTTTACATTCCCGAAATTTTCGGATCTCCTCAATATGGGAGAAATTCGTGATGAAAATCAAATATTTTTAGCATGGAGTGAAGCTCTCACCTAAAGATGATCAAATTTGGTGTGAAAAATCCTTGAAATTGCCTACCAATCTAAGATCTTCCAAGCCCTAAGTCGAAAATGGCGTTTTTAGAAGGAAGGGGATGATGAACAGTGGCGGTTCACTGGTCCAAATCGCGGTTAAAGGTTTTTTTTGTGAGCTCGCAGTCAGTGGGGTTGATGGCGCCGTCGGCACGCTTAATTGGAATTTAAATCCTAAGTCTTTGGAAAATCTCGCCTTCGGCGACATCAAGGGTGCCGTCGGCGGGCTCTATTGATTTTGTCCAAATTTTGGATTTTTGTGATTTTGATCAATTCCAAGCCTAAACGACATCCATTTAATCATTATAGACATAATCTTAAGTGACTAAATGATGTACTTAGCACATATAAACTTTCACAACGTAAAACATCACTTTATACATAACATACTTAAGTTTGGTATTTTTTCAACCTCGATACATTAATTCAGCATCGCAATCCAAGCCACAATCACTCAAAATGCTGAAAACAAAACATCCTATGCTTACTCTCAACTATACAGAGATCTATAAGCATAATTCTAAAGCAAAACAACTACAAAGTGCAAATCAAAATACATAGATAGACATATAAGCGGTAAGATAAATCTACTAATCCTCAGACTAGGTACTTGATTCTTCTCTAAGATTGCCCATTGATTGCACATGAACAAAGAGGTTGTAGAAGGGTCGGGATGGAAATTCTTCAATAGAATCCTCCTCAATTAATTTCATCCTCCTCATCAGTCATATCAAACTATCTTCTAAATGTCTAGAATGTTTGAAATGTTCTTTCATCCTCCAGTCCAGATGATCGAAGAAAACAGTGATATTATTAATTGCATTCATGACATTTTGTACCTCCTTTTCCAACTTCTTGGTTTAGAGCAGGATCACCAAAGACTTATCAGGGACTAAGGGTTGAACTGGCGGTGAATTCTGAGATGATTTATCAACTATCATGGCCATGTCATTTTCATCTTCAAACGATGGGAATCTTTCAGTTGGATCCAAAGGCTTCCAAGGTAGCATTACCTTTTCCCAATTCTCATAGGACACTTGGAATTGTCTGCAAAGTTAGAAATTTGTGGACGGGTGTCCAAGCCCATAAGTTGATCCGTGAATAATCAGGCCCAAAACCGACTTCATAATTATAGATCCAATGTCGATCGATAGTCCCCTTTGGATGCAGTAATTCAAAATGGAACTTTCTTTAGAAACTTTACTGATCTTCATTATCGGTACCAGTTTCGCAAAAATGAAAAAGTGCCAATGTTTAGAAACGAGATTCAGGAGTGTTATAGAAAAACTAACATACCCGTTTTCTCTTGTTCTCAATTGTCACTTTCGTCCGTTAAATACTGATAAATTTCATTCATCTGGTTTCTCGTTAAGACAAAATTAGAATAGTGGCACACATGAACATTTTTTATTATATATAATTTGTTGATCGGTGTAGGAGTGAAAGTGATCCATCTTCTTCGCACATAAACAACTCCTTGGTTGATTCCATGTAAATTTACATAAAATTCTTTTACCATTGGAACCACTACGGCAGCAGTAGTGTAGCACAGTACTTCCCATCTTTGATGTACTATCATTTCTTCAATTTCCATCATGGGATTATTCAATCCATGATTCACGAATCCTCGTTCTTTGATTAATCTTTTCTTTGTCAGCAACTTGTTAAAGATTCGTTGCGCTTCCGCTCTAATAAACTTCCACCGATTGAAAACTCTCATTCTGGGATTATCAGAGGAATTGGATGCCATAGGATGGAATTGGTAGAGTTTCACTTCATTTTTGGAGGGAATATATGAATTAGAATTTGAATTTTTTAGTTTAAAAAGACTATTCCTGCCTAAAAATAGTAAAAAACCGCCACTCGAACACAAGAAACCGTCATCATACCCGTCTCGCCGTCAGCGGCCTCTAGGGCGGCATCAGCTGCCTCGAGGGCGCCTTCGGTGCACTTTTGTATTAATTTTGACTGGACTCTTGGGAAAAACCTGTCGTCGGTGCCCAAGGCAAAATTTTCACAGTTTTGCTCTGGTCCGAATGCGTTTCAATTTTTCTTCATGGATCTAATTTTTAAGTTGTTTCAAGGGTAAATAAGAATAGTAGAGCTTAATACTACCATAAACTAGTGATAATCTCAAATAAAAACTACTATAATTACTATAAAAATAAAGATAAATATGGGTTGCCTCCCATAAAGCGCTTGGTTTAAAGTCGTCAGCCCGACCTATTCAGGTGTTATTCAGGTTGACTGATCATTAAAACCTCTTTAATATTTGGTATTTTTACCCTCATAATATGGTTTTAATCTATGTCCATTTACTTTAAATCTATTTCTTATTTTCTGATCTTCAATTTCAATAAACTTAGTAAGTATAAACTTGAGTTACATTAAATGGCCCTGACCAACGAGACTTCAATTTTTCAAGGAATAACTTCAGCCTAATATTTTAAAGCAAAACTTCTTGTCCCGGTTCTAAGTTCTTTTGGTTAATCTTCCGATCATGCCATAACTTTAATTTTTCTTTATAAATTTTATCATTATCATAAGATTCATTTCTTTATTCTTTCAACTCATTTAATAGTAACAATCTCTTCTTACCAGCATCTTTCAAATTATAATTGAATTCTTTAATCAAAAATATGATTTATGCTCCAATTACATCTTTCAAATTATAATTGAATTCTTTAATTGCCCAACATGCTTTATGCTCCAATTCTACTCCAAGTGACAAGTCTTTCCAAAAATCAGTCTGTAAGGAGTCATTCCAATAGGAGTTTTATAAGCAATCCTATAAGCCTATAATGCAGTATCCAATCTAGTGGACAATCTATTCTACTAGGGTTTACAGTCTTTTCAAGTTTTTGTTTAATCGCTATATTAGAAACTTCAGCTAACCCACTGGTTTGAGGATGATAGGCAGTAGAGATTCTATGATAGGCAGTAGAGACTCATAAATATTATAAAGTTGTTCACCAGGGAAACTATATGTAATTTCATTGTCGGTGTTAGATAATTCATGGTTTTCTAATCTCGATAAATGATCAGCAATTTGATTATCAGTTACCTTTCTATCAATAACCACAAGATCAAATTCTTGCATCAATAGTATCCATCTAATCAACCTTGATTTAGCATCCTTCTTTTGCATCAGTTATTTAATAGCAGAGTGATCAGTATGCACAACACATTTAGCTCCAATTAATTAAGATCTAAATTTGTCTAAAGCATATGGCCAGTAACTCTTTTTCAGTAACAGTATAATTAATTTGTGCATCATTAAGAGTTTTACTAGTGGTATGCACAACACATTTAGCTCCAATTAAATAAGATCTAAATTTATTTAAAGCATACACAATAGATCAGTATGAACAACACATTTAGCTCTGATTAAATAAGATCTGAATTTATCTAAAGCATACACAATGGTTCAGTAACAGTATAGTTAATTTGTGCATCATTAAGAGTTTTACTAGCGTAGTATATCACTTAAAAAAGTTTTTCGTACCTTTGTCCAAGAGCAGCTCTAATAGCATAATTACTAGCATCACAAATCAGTTCAAATAGTTTCTCCCAATTAGGTGAAACTATAATAGGGGTTGTAACTAATTTTTCTTTTAATAACTCAAAGGCATTTAAATAGCTTTCAGAGAATTCAAATTTCTTGTCCTTTTCTAAAAGTTGGCATAGAAGTTTAGTAACTTTTGAGAANAGAGAAATCATCCATAAATACTTCCAATCCATCATCAATTAACTTACTAAATATGGACATCATACATCTGTGCAATGTTGCAGGTGCATTACATAATCCGAAAGACATTCTTCTAAAAGCAAGACTTCCAAAAGGACTAGTAAATGTTTTCTTTTCTTGATCCTTAGGAGTAATAGGAATTTGATGGTAACTGGTATATCCATCTAAAAATCAAAAATATTTGTGCCCAGCAAGTCTATCCACTATCTGATTTAAAAAGGGTAAAGGGAGGTGATCTTTCCTGGTGGCAGTGTTTAATTTGCTATAATCAATGCAAATATGCCACCGAGTTACTTGTCTGATAAGTATTAATTCAATATTTTCTTTTGTTTCAACAGTCACCCCTGCTATTTTAGGAACACAATGAATTGGACTTACCCACGCACTATCTGAATAGGATATATAATTCCAGTATTTAACCATTTCAAAATTTTATTTTTTACTACTTCTTTCATTATCGGATTCAATCTCCTTTATCGATCAACTCTTGGTTTATATTGTTCATCTAATATAATTCTGTGCATACACATCGAAGGACTGATTCCCTTAATATCAGCTAAGGTCCAACCAAAAGCTTTTTTATATCTTTTTAATGTATCTAACGAAGGACTGATTCCTTTAATATCTGCTAAGGTCCAACCAAAAGCTCTCTTATATCTTTTTAATGAAGGACTGATTCCCTTAATATCAGCTAAGGTCCAACCAAAAGCTTTCTTATATCTTTTTAATGTATCTAACATTTTTTTCTCTTAGAATATATAATAACAGGTAATGTATACGAGTCTCCCATAAACACATACTTCAAGTGGTTAGGCAATATTTTTAACTCAAGTTCAGGTGGTTTTATAATTGATTCTTGCAAATCATTTAATTCTGAAGACATAATAACAGGTAATGTAGATGAGTCTCCCAAAAATACATACTTCAAGTGGCTAGGTGAAACTATATTTTGTAATATCCAACATCTCAAATCTTTCTTGAACATAATCTAATTCTTCATTTTCTAATTTATACAGAATAATTTCATCATTCTCTAAAATTTTTTCTTCAAAATGCCCTTCTTTTTCAAAATACTTTTTATCTTCAAAGTGTTCTTTAAAATGTTCGTTCAGTAGATGTTCAATAATTTCCATGCGAAAACACTCATTATCTCTTTCAACAGCAGGGTATTTCATAGATTTCGCAATGTTAAAAGTCACTCTTGATCATTTACTCTCATAGCTAATTCTTCTTTTTGAACATCTATCATAGCTTTTCCAGTAGCTAAAAATGGTCTCCCTAAAATGATAAGTATTTCTTTATCTTCCTCCATATCCTTTTTGAACATCTATCATAGCTTTTCCGCTAAAAATGGTCTCCCTAAAATGATAGGTATTTCTTTATCTTCCTCCATATCTAAAGCAATAAAATACACATGAAAGATAAATTTGTCCACTTTTACTAACACATCTTCTATAACATCCTTAAGATATGTAACTGAACGATCCGCTAACTATAGAGTTACAGAAGCAGGCAAGACTTCTCCTAATCCTAATCCTTTGAAAACTGATAGAGGCATAAGATTAATGTTGGCTCTCAAGTCACACAAAACTCTTCCATAAATTTTTTCACCAATAACACACGATATAGTGAAACTACCAAGATCGTTTAATTTTTCAGGAAGCTTTTTCTAAATAATTGCAGAAAATGATTGGCTCGCAAGTTTCGTTGTCCGTGGTCTTCCATTTCTTATTCAGAATATCTTTCATAAATTTCACATAATTGGGCATCTGCTCTAAAGCTTCTACGAAAGGAATGCTCACCGTTAACTTTTTAAGAATTTGTAAAAATTTAGAAAACTGCTTATTCTGTTTGTGTTGCTTCAACCTTTAAGGAAACTGTGGTGGAGGATTCTCCATAGTAATTTTCATTGGTGTAAATGGATTCTCTGAATCTGGGTACTCATGATCCTTTTCTGTTTCAGTATCCACTTTCTCTTTTTCAGTTTCTATTTCTTTTCGCACTCTTGTCTCTAATTCTTTTTCACTTCGTAATTGAATCGCCCTAATTTGTTCTTTTCCTTGATCTTTGGAATTGGTTTATTGTACTCGGAAAAGTTCCTAATGTTCGGTTACTAAGCACAGTAGTTATGCCCTAATTGATTTTCAATATTCTTAATAGCAGTTCCTTGATTTTGTAATTGATTTCCTATTTGGTTCCACAATACTTGGAAAAGTTCCTAATGTTTGGTTACTAAGCGCAGTAGCGATATGCCTTAATTGGTTTTCAATATTCTTAATAGCAGTTCCTTGATGTTGTAATTGATTTCCTTGAATCTATCACAGTACTAGGAAAAGTTCCTAATGTTCGGTTACTAAGCACAGTAGTGATATGCCCTAATTGTAATATTCTTAATAGCAGCTCCTTGATTTTGTAATTGATTTCCTTGAATTTGTAATTGATTTCCTTGATTCTAATTCTTAATAGCAGTTCCTTGATGTTGTAATTGATTTCCTTGAATCTGTAATTAATTTCCTTAATTTTTTAATTGTTGACCCATGTTTAATATTAGCTCTTCCATAGATAACATCTTCTCCTTAATTTGAGTATTACTGTTAAATCCTAGAGGATAAGAAGGTCTACAGTTAATATTTCCCTGGTTGGATGAATTTTCTAATGGGTTCACTGAGTTGTTTTCCCATTGTTGATTTGTAGAAGAATTGTTATTCCAATTAAAATTTGGATGATTCGTCCAACCTTGGTTATAATAGTTCAAATATGGGTTGTTGGGTCTATTAATAGAATTTAAGGTCTCGTATGAAGGTTGAACATTCACAAATTGCCTAGATGAATTTTCTTCCATCATAGGAGGTGTTGAAGAATAATTCATCCCATAATGATCTAATTTCTTTGATATTGCAGCAATATGTGAAGCTAACATAGATATTGTATCAGAATCATGGATACTAGCTACTCTTTTAGAATTTACTGGCTCAAAGGGCCATTGAAAATTGTTGGTAGCCATCTCTTCTATCAATGAATAAGACTCATCAAAAGGTTTTGACATTAAAGAAGCGTCAGCGGCAGCATCTATAATCGATCTAAGAGATCCCACTAATCCATTATAAAAATTTTGATTTATTAACCAATCTGGTAACGAATGATGAGAACACTTCCTAAAAAGATCTTTAAATCTCTCCTAAGCTCCATATATTGACTCTCCATCAATCTGACAGAACGATGTTATGTCATTTATTAATTTAGCAGTTTTGGATGGAGGCAAATATTTGGATAGAAATTTCTTTGAAAGTTCTCCCCAAGTTCTAATAGATCCAAGTGCTAACGAATTTCACCACATTTTAGCCTTATCCCTCAGTGAAAAAGGAAAAATTCTAAGTCTAACACCATCGTTTGAGACTATGTCATATTTAAAAGTAGCACATAGTTCTAAAAAACTAGCGAGGTGTAAATTAAGATCTTCATTTGGTGTACCTCAAAATTGATGTTTTGTACCATTTCGATAATAGCAGGTTTAAGCTCAAATGAATTAGCTGCTACATCAGGATTTTGGATAAATAAGTGAATCTCATCTGTTGTAGGATTTGCATTATCTCTTAGGGGTCTAGGTTGGTGTTCATTCTCTATTCCTTGATTGTTTTGGTTGTCTTCCATTGTATCAGAATTTCTAGGTTCTCTTCTTAATTTTCTAATTCTTCTAACAGTGCGTTCTAATTCTAAATTGTAGGGTATAAGATTTTTAGGTACAAATTTACACATACAATTTGAAATCAGAACTCAGTAATATAATTAACATAAATATAAATATAAAAATAAATTACAATTTAAGTAAAAATTTTCTAATAATCCTAATTTGTTTGTTACTCTGATCATAATTTTACTCACTCACTCAATCACTCCCCGGCAATGGCGCCAAAAACTTGACTGGTTTTTTTGTAAATCGACAAATACAAGAATTTGATGGTGCTGCTAGAAGATTTAATTTCCAACAACGACGTCAAAGGACTTAATCCAACTTTATAGATGTGTCTGATTTGATTAAGATGTATAAATATAATATTCAATAATGTTAAAATCAAATTTTTCAACGCAAGTATACGTATCGCTTAAGTAATATAGGGCTCTAATGGACTCCTAGATATTGATCCCACAGGGAGTGGTTTAGAATTATGGACTAAGACCTTAGAAAAACAAGACTTTAATCACAACAAAGACATTCAATTTGCTTATCTGCACTAATAGGCAATTGAAATAAATAGATAATTTTAATAACTAAAAATAACTAATGATATAAAGTCTAATAGGCAATTGAAATAAATAGATAATTCTAATAACTAATAAATAACTAATGATATAAAGAAGGATTTAATTGCGATATTCAATATATAAGAAAGCATCTTTCTTTACAGCAGACAAAATTCCTCTTCGAACTAGGAGGAAGAAATCTCTCACTTTCCCTCCACTCTTACAATCCCTCGAAGAATTCCTCACAATTGTTACACTCTATTGGAAATTCTTTACACTAATGGTAACCTTCAAGGCCTCTAGCACTCTTCTATTTTCGGCCAAAATGTTCTCTTAAAGTTGTGGATGAGCTTTCCCAAGAGTTGCCTAAGCATCCCTTCAAAATTTGGCATTATCCAAAGCTTGAGTAAGCATAACTGTCGATCTCGCTGTCGGCGGACTTCTGGAGAATTTTGTGTTGTAGTCTCGGAAAAATCTCGCAGTCGACGGGGTCAAGGGCGCCGTCAGCGGCCTAGTTTAAATCTTCACATTTTAGTCCTTTTCGCTCCAAATTTGTTCCTTTTTGTCTCTTTTTGCTCCAATTACCCTAATTCATCATTCCTGCAACAAAACATCAAAATCACCTTCTTTAAAGTGCAATATCATAAAAAATAGTGTAAAATAGGTATGAAAATCTCAACATATTTTTCTTTAAAGTGCAATATCATTAAAAATAGTGTAAAATAGGTATGAAAATCTCAACATATTTTCTTTTGGTCAGTGATCTTTCAAAGTCATCTTCCAGTAGTCAAGTAAGAAATAATCTCATCTAGCTCCACCTTAGTCGGACTATAATTTGCATAAAAACATAAGGTGTCAAGTGGTAGATGATAGAACAAGTTGATTACCTCTGATGAAAAAACTACCAACTTTCCTCGAACCATAACTCTATCGTCTTCAGCATCAGAGAGGTTAGCATACAACTCCCTAACAACAAAAATAATGGCAACAACACAAAAATAACAGAATTGTTCCCACTGTCGGCGAACAATCAAATCTTCCACTTCTCCACTTAGATTCTTAAAACAACACTCCTGAATCAACTTTCGTGATTGAAACGCTTCATTGTACAAATCTTGAGCCATCAAACTAACAAATTTACTCAAATAGAAAGGGCCTTTTCCTTTGCTCCTCTTCATTCTTGGTGCCACTCTACAAATTTTATAAATTCCAAAAATATCTTCAAAAATCAATTCTTAACTAGTAAACTAAACTTCCAAAAGCACAAATTAAACTACCCATGCAATATGCATAGATTTTTCCTTATTTTTCACCATGAATAGTGGATTTTTGAACTTTTCCAAATGCACTCAAAATACATGGTGAAAATTCAAAATTTTTGCATAGAAGTAAAGCTCTTACCTCGAGGAACTTGGATCTAGCATATCTCACTTGATTCCATCAAGAAATATTCACTTTATATGTGCCCTAGCCCTAAAAAATCACAAACTTGAGAGGTTGAAGGTGATAGTGGTGTTAAAAATGGTGATTTTTGTGCTGAAATTTCACTTTTAACCCTTCACGAACCGGTTTTGTGAACAGATGCTTAAGCGTAGATAAGTGGCCAACCTCTCGGGTTAGCTCGCGCATAAGTACGATATGTGGTGCGTAGGCACAAGTGCACGATTTTCAAAATTTTTAAATTAAAGTATAATGCACTATTCGCCTAAGTAAACTGCCCCTAAATGGTTTCATAGCACTTAAATGACTATTTTTAACTTCCTATAACTCTCCTCTCTCTCAAAATTCTCCATGATAACTATTTTAATTAGTGGCTAAAAATAACACAAATTTTCACTTGACAAACTTATATTATTTCACAAACGAGTACAAATAAAATTAACACTTAATTCTCACTCCAAATAGTCTCGGATGAGAAAATTTCCTAAATTCAAACACCTAACACTCATATTACAATTAAACCCGTAAAAATTCATGAACACTAAAAAAAGCACTAAGATGTAGAAACAATGAATCCAAAAAAATAAACTCAAACATGGAACTTAATTTCATGCTTCATTTTATGGCACAAACTCAGTTCTTTTATTAGTCTCTCCTGGGAAAATTGAGATATAAGTTGATAAAACAGAGGAGGTGACGTGCTTTGATACAATCTTCTTCAATCAACTTTTTCTTAAGAAACATCTCCTTATCCACTTCCTCTATATAACAACTGTTGCTAAATTGCATTTTCATTTTCCATCCAATATGCTCAAGATGTGCATGAATCTCCAATACCTTAGCCTCCACTAAAGACATGGTATTCTCAATTTTATTGATCTTCTCTGATATCCCTTCAATACTAACAGCTAAGAAATCATTATATATCTCTTTTGCACTTTGACTAATGAATTTATTCCTCATGGTCTCTTCCTTCTTCTTTAAATCCATCTCCCATGAAGACATCATCTCAAAATCTCTCTCTCTAGACTTTAGGGCTAGAAATGATCTGGGTGAAATTCCTTCACAAGACCCTTCTATTTATAGGCCTAAATCCTTCCAACAACTCCTAGGCACATCTAGGAACTGCCTTGGCACATTTCTGCAAATTAATGGGCAGTTTTCCCTTCTAGAATCCAAATTTTACACATGTGTTAAAACTGCCGCACTTATGCGCCAAATCTGGCACTTAAGTGCTAGCGCACATTTTTGCACTAGTCAACTTAACGTACAAATTCTTATTCTAACATGTCTAAGTCACTAAAAAAAATCTTAAAATCTATACTAACACATAATAGTCTCAAATATACTACCAAAATTTTCTTAATGACACATAAAAAAACAATCAAAATAAAAACACTCTCTTAATTATGGGTTGCCTACAACAAAGCGCTTGGTTTTACGTCGTCAGCCCGACATAAATAATGCTTATTCTGGATGACCCAACATCATTCCATCACTAAACTTTTGCTAATCCCCTATAAAATAAGGTTTCAGACTACATCCATTAACAATAAATATTTTCTCAGACTTAGGATCTTTAATATTTCCAGCTCCATAAGGATAAACTTTTATCACAATAAATGGGCCCATCCACCTGGACTTAAATTTGCCTGGAAATAATCTTAACCTAGCATTATATAGCAAAACTTGATACCCTGGCTAAAAATTTTTAGTAAGAATCCTTCGATCATGCTACATCTTTTCTTTGTAAATCTTAGCTCTCTCATAAGAATCATTCCTTATCACTTCAAGCTCGTTTAATTGTAATAATCTTTTCTTACCAGCATCTTTCAGATTATAATTGAACTCTTAAATCACCCAATATGCTTTATACTTAAGTTCAACTAGTAAGTGACAAGCTTTCCTAAATATTAGCCTATATTAGGACATTCTCATAGGAGTTTTGTATGCGATCCTATAAACCCACAAAGCATAGTCAAGTTTGACTGACAAATCCATTTTTGTTGAATTCACAGATTTTTTCATTATTCTTTTTATTTCCTGATTGGATAATTCTGTCAAACCACTTGTCTGAGGATAATAAGAAGTAACAATTCTATGATTTATATGATAATTCTTTAATAACTTTTCCATTATAGCTTTTCTGAAATGACTTTCCTCATCAGTAATGATAACTCTCGGCATCCTAAATCTACAAAATATGTTTGTTTTCAAAAATTTTGCAACACTTTGTGCATCACATCATGGTCAAGCAACAACTTTTATCCATTTGGATACATAGTCCACTACTAACAGAAATATAAATTTTTGAAAGATGGTATAAATGGTCCCATGAAATTTAATCCCCAAACATCAAATATTTAAACTTCTAGCATATAATTGAGTGGCATCTCATTTCTTCTAGAAATATTGCGTACTCTTTAACATCGATCACAAGTTTTGATATAAGCATTAAAATCTCTAAAAATTGTAGGCCAATAGAATCCAGATTGTAAAATTTTGTATGATATTTTATCAACACCAAAATATTCCCTAAAATTAGAATTATGATATTTTTGGATAATCTCATAAGTTTCTTCTAATGGTACACCAAACAATAAGATTCTTTCCTTATTTATATAAAAATAGGTCATCCCAAAAATAGGTGTTAGCTTCAGAAATAAATTTCCTCTTCTGTTGGTATGTCATTCCATCGGGTATAATATCACTGACAATAAAGTTTATAATATCGGCATACCACGGAACACGCCACTCATTAAAAGTGAACAATTTTCCATCTGGAAAATGTTCATTAATTTCTTTTTCAAAACATAGTGGTTTTTCTAACTCAAGCCTGGACAAATGATCAGCAATTTGATTTTCAATCCCCTTTCGATCTGCTATTTCAAAATCAAATTCTTGCAAAAGAAGAATCCATCTTATAATTCTAGGTTTAGCATCCTTCTTTTTCATTAAATACATAACAGCAAGAATGATCTGTATGCACTACACAATGAGTTCCAATTAAATATGATCTAAATTTATCAAAGAATGATCTGTATGCACTACACAATGAGTTCCAATCAAATATGATCTAAATTTATCAAAAGCAAATACTATTGCTAATAACTCTTTTTTAGTAGTTGTATAATTAGTTTGATTTTCATTAAGAGTTTTACTATCATAATAAATAACTTTGAAAATTTTATCATATATTTGTCCTAAAACAACTCCAATAGCATAATCACCAACATCGCACGTTAATTCAAAAGGTTTTCCCTTGTCTCATGAAACTATAATTTGTGTAGTGAATAATTTTTCTTTCAATAAATTAAAAGCTTTTAGGCATTCCTCATCAAAATTGAAATTGAATCTTTCTCTAGTAAATGGCATAAAGGCTTAGCAATCATTCAAAACTCTTTAATATATTACCTGTAGAATCCAGCATGTCCTAAAAAACTCCTACTTTCCCTTACATTTGTTGGATAAGGTAAATTAGCGATCACTTGAATTTTAAAAAGATCTACTTCCATACCATTTTCTGATATTGGATGACCTATTACAATTCCTCCTGCTACCATAAATTGATATTTTTTTCCAATTAAGGACTAAATTTGTTTCTTCACAGCGCTTAAGAACTTTGGATAAATATTTTAAACACGATTCTAATGATGTTCTAAATACTAAAAAGTCATCCATGAATACTTCAATCTCTTTCTCAATTAAATCACAAAAAAATTGTCATCATACATCTCTGAAATGTAGTAGGGGCATTACATAAACCAAAGGGCATTCTTCTGAAGCAAAAGTACAATAAGGACTCGTAAAAGTTGTTTTCTCTTGATCCTCAGGAGATATTTGAATTTGGTGATAACGAGTATATCCATCCAGAAAATAAAAGGTTTTATGCCCAACCAACATTTGATCTAGAAAGGGTAATGGAAAATGATCTTTCCTAGTGGCAAGATTTAATTTTTATAATCAATGCATATTCTCCACCTTGTAACTTATATAGTGGGTTTTAACTCATTATGTTCATTCACAGTTACAGTTACTCCACCTTTCTTAGAAACGCAGTGAATTGGACTAACCCATGCATTATCTAAAATAGGGTAGATAATTCCAGCATCTAATGATTTTAAAATTTCTTTCTTTACAACTTCTTTCTTTACAAGATTAAGTCTCCTTTGAGGATCAACTTTGAGTTTGTAGTTCTCTTCCGTATGAATTCTGTGCATACAAATTGAAGGACTGATTCCTTTAGTATCAGCAATTGTCCATCTAAAGGCTTTCTTAAAATTTTGCAGAATTTTTATCAACCTTTCTTCTTCTTCCATTGTTAATTTTGAAGAAATTATAACTGGTAAAGTTGCGAAATCTCCTTAAAAGGTATATATTAAATGATCAAGAAGTAAATTCAGCTCAAGTTTTGGAGGTTTTTCAATAGATGGACAAAATGAGTTATCTTTGTCTATCGTGTCTAAAATTTCAAAACTTTCTCAAACATAGTTTGAATCTTCCTTAAAAAGATCTTCACATTGATTTAAATCCTCTTCTTGCTCATGTCCCAAATCTTGTACTTTAAATTTTTCATCATAAGTCGTTTTGAAATGACATTCACTTAGATATCTTATAACATCTATTCTAAAACATTCATCATCTTTACCTTTTGTAGGGTATTTCGTTGATCTTAAAATGTTAAAAGTAACAATTTAACCAATGAGGAGCATTGTTAATTCCCCTTTCTGCACATCTATCATTACTCTTCCTGCGGCTAGGAAAGGTCTCCCCAAAATGATAGGTATCTCTTTATCTTCCTCCATATCTAGCACAATGAAATACACAAGAAAGATAAATTGATCCACTTTCACTAGGACATCTTCTATAACTCCTTTATAGTATGTTATCGAACGATCTGCTAACTACAGAGTTACAATAGTAGGGGTTATTTCTCTTAATCCCAATCTTTTAAATAAAGACATAGGCATAAGGTTAATGCTTGCTCCTAAATCAAATAAAGCTTTCCCATAAAAATTGTCTCCTATTGCACAAGGAATTTTAAAGCTACCAGGATCTTTAAGCTTTTCAAGAAGCTTCATCTGAATATTCGCACTGCACTCCTCACTAAGTGCAGCAGTCTCATTATATTCAAACTTCATTTTTCTGTTATGAATATCCTTAATAAACTTTACACAGCTCGACAATGGTTCTAAGGCTTCAGCAAATGAAATATTAATTGTAAGCTTCTTAAATATTTCCAAAAATTTTAAAAATTACTTATCCAATTCTTGCTGACGAAGTATTTGAAGAAATGGACGTGGTGGTTTTTCCAAATAAATTTTTAGCAGAGAAATCAGTCTTTCAAAATCTTTTGGAGCATCCTCTTTTGATTCTTTAATTTCTTCTCTCTCTATTTCAATTTCTTTTTGAACCCTACCTTCTAACTCTCTTCCACTTCTAAGTTGAACGACTTTAACTTGTTCTTTGTTCTGATCTTTTAGATTTGATTCAGTATTACTAGGAAGTGTTCCTTGGGAACTATCACTTAATGAATTTGTAATTTTCCCAAGTTGATTCTCAATATTTTTAATTGTAGCTCATTGACTTTGTAATTGATTTCCCATTTATAATACCACTTCTTCTATAGACAACTTCTTCTCATTAAATTGTGTATTACTGTTAAAACATGGAGGAAAATTAGATCTATAGTTATTATTCCCTTCGTTGTTCTAGTTTCTCAATTGGTTTACTTGGTTGTTCCCCCCATTGTTGATTATTACCACCTGAATTGTTATTCTAGTTAAAGTTTGGATGGTTCTTCTAACTTGGGTTATAATAGTTTGAATATGGGTTATTCTGTTTGTTAATTTTCACATTCAAAGTTTCTAATGATGCTTGAGAATCTACCATTTGGCCTAATGAATTCTCTTCAATCATAGAAATTGGTTGAGCAAAATTCATTCCAAATTAGTCTAACTTCCTTGAAATTACAACCACTTAATTTCCTAACAAGGTAAATGCATCAGATCCATGAATATTGACTACTTTCTTAGGATTCACCCTCTTAGAAGGCTATTGAAAATTATTGGTAGTCATTTCTTCAATTAAAGCATAAGCGTTATGAAATGGTTTTAACATCAATGAACCGCCAGCAACGACATCGATAATTGATCTTAAAGATTCAACAAATTCATTATAAAATATTTGAATTATTAATCAATCTGTTATAGCATGGTGTGGACACTTTCTTAAGAGATCTTTAAATCGTTGTCAAGCTTCATAAATAGATTCCCCTTCAAACTGATTAAAAGATGTAATATCATTTTGAAGCTTCGAAGTTTTTGATGGGGGAAATATTTAGCAAGGAATTTTTGTGCTAAATCATCCCAAGTTCTGATAGATCAATTTACTAACAAATTCAACCACATCTTAGTTTTATCCTTAACTGAGAAAGGAAATAACCTAAGTCTTATGACATCATCAGATACACCATTATATTTAAATGTAGTGCACAATTCTAAAAAATTGGTAAGATGTAAATTTGGATCTTCAGTTGGTGATTTCCCAAACTGACTATTTGATACCATTTGCATAATAACAGGTTTAAGCTAAAATGAATTAGCCACTATAGTAGGTTTTTGAATACTACAATGAAGTTCATCTATAGTGGGGTTGGCATAATCTCTTAAAGGTTTAAACTCTTGATGAATTTTAACACTATAATCGTTGTGGTCTGCCATTTCTATAATTTTTTTGGATTTTTCAAGATTTTTAATTTTTTTGGTTTTTTTGATCTTCTAATAATTCTCTCTAGTTCAGAATCATAGGGCACTAGTCCTTCAGAACCTGAACTACGCGTACACTAACATATAATAAAATAAAAATAAAAAAACTCAAAATAAGATACAATAACTTTTAAACTTTAAGTAAAACTTTCTAAAAATAGAAATTTACTTTTAAAATCAATTTTTCCCTGACAACGACGCCAAAAACATGATCCCCGATTATGTATGCAACAGTATAACAATATTTTGATTATATTTTTCACTTATATTTCCTTGATCTACAAAAAAACCAAAAGTATGATTCTGAAGAAAAATAAGAATTTAACTTTTAATTTACATATATTGGGATACTACGCAAGTATACATACGTTATCAAGTAATATATGACTTTTTGATTAAGACCTGAATATCAAATCCACGGGGAGATTATGTAATATGCACCTTTAAAAACTTTTTATTTTTAAAAAGACAATTATTTAAACAAAAGATGATTCTTACAGTAATGAAAATTTAAACATTTTTTGTGTTTTCATTATTTTGATAGAACAATAACAATTTGAAAAGATAACTAGAGTATTTGGAGAAGAAAATCACTAAAGTTGAAAAATATCTTTCTCATTATCATGAATAAGTAATAAGCAATATGAACTCTTTTGTGGAAGTATGTAAATTGGGTTGTGCCAAATAGGAGTAATAATATTCTTTCCCCTTACTAGAGATGCTATAAAGAACATTGGCTAATTTAAATTTTGAATAGTTCTGAAGACCGGCTAGGCAGGGAAGATACTAGGTCTCACTCTAGAGTATCCTCGATTCCCTCAACTTAGGGGCTAATATTCTCAAATCATAATTTAAGAAAATAAACCAAGTTGGGGGCTTTAACCTGTCACTTTAAAGTCCTCTAACTCTACATCCTTCAATGAATATTTCCCTATTTATTTGAACTGAATCATATGAACTACATTCTCATTCATACAACCTCATATGATTCTTCCCAATTGTTGCATGAGACAATACCAGCCTGGTTCGTACATGTTCTCACAAAAAATTTTAATATCTAGATTGGCCAACTCAAGAAGTAAATGAAGTGCATGGAGTTAAATAATCACTACTTGTTCCAAAATTAATGATCAATACTCTCCACAACTTTCATCCAACACTTTAATTACTTATCATTTTATGAAGAAAGATAAAGAAATTTACTGCGAATTCATGAAGAAAACAAAACTACACTTCAATTTAAAAGTAGAAATCATTGTTAAACCAACAACAACTCAATAAAAATAAAAGTGTCTCATAAAATAAAAGATAAAAACTTATCTCAAGTCCTCCACCAAACTCTTGAAGTTCCTTTGAATCGCTTCTCTTTCAGAATACTCTCAATATAAAAATTAAAATAAAAAGGATAAAATAAAAATGTGGTGCCAGAAAATCTCGCCGAACCAACTCCTCAATTCAAGAACTTACAAAACTCTCTCTTTTCAAGCACACTTTTAAAGACTCAATCTTCATTCTTTTATAAATCTCCAAAAGGTGCTTTAATATCTCTTTAAAATATGTCTTGATTCGATGTATTTCCCAAGAGATGCCTCCTTTTGCAATAATTTTCATCCATGGTGGTTGTAACCACCTATTAAGACATTGGGTGACTCAAAAACCTCTTCAAAATTTGCAAAAACTGAATTTACTCATCCAATAGTTGCCACTGGCGCGTAAGCGTAGAGCCTCTGGAGCTTAGGTGCAGCCTTATCTATTTAACCAGCGCTTAAGCACCGAATCTGGCACTTAGGCGCCAAAACACTCTTGCCCAATTTTCTCCTATTTGCTCCAAATTTGATCCTTTTTCGCTCCTTTAAGAATTTTTCACCTTTTTACCTATACCTGAAAGAAAAACACACAAATATCTTCCTTTAAAGCGTAATATCTCAAAAATAAGTATAAAAATACGTCTAAAAAATACTATATATTTTAGGTGTATCAATAAGCGGTAGAGAATCTATGCATAATATCTTATTTCTTAATTAATTTTTTGATTCACTTATTCCTAAAATGAGATCCTCCATCAGTAATAATTACTCTCGAAATTCCATATCTTGTAAAATATTTTTAATTAATAATTTGAAAACACTACGAGCATCACATCTTGGTACAACAATAGCTTCAATCAATTTAGACATTTAATCAACAATAAGTAATATATATAAGTTTCCAAATGAATGCATAAATGGTCCCATAAAATCTAATCCCCACACATCAAAAATTTCAACTTCCAATGTGTAATTTACAGGCATTTCATTTCTTCTAGAAATATTTCTTGCTCGTTGACATCTATCGCACATTTCAATATATTCATTAACATCTTTAAAAATAGTAGGACAATATAATCCAGCTTGCAAAATCTTGTATGCATTTCTTTTAGTTCCAAAATGTCCTACAAATTTGGAATCATAACATCTTTCAATTATTTGTTGAGTTTCTTCGTAAGGCACACATCTTCTAATAATTAGATCATATATATTGTTTATATATATATAATGTCCTTCAAATTTGGAATCACATTGTCTATATAACTATGGGTCATTCCAAAAATATTCTTTTGAATCATATATAAATTTCTTTAATTGTGGATTTTTCATATCAGGTAGAAAAATATCACTTTCAATATAATTCGTTGTATCAGTATACTACGGTACATCCATTTCATCAATATATAATTATTCATCAAGGAAATTTTCTAAAATTTCATCTGCCAAATTAGTTAATATTTCTATTTCTATTCTAGATAAATGATCAGCTTATTTTGATTATCAATTCCCTTTCTATCAATCACAGTAAAATCAAACTCTTGTAATAGAAGTATCCATTTAATTAATTTTGGTTTAGCATCCTTCTTTTGCATTAAGTATTATAGCAGAATGATTTGTATGTACTATACATTTAGTTTCAATTAAATAAGGTCTAAATTTATCAAAGGCATAAACAATAGCTAATAATTATCTTTCAGTGGTAGTATAATTAATTTGAGCATCATTTAGAGTCTTATTAGCATAATATATAACTTTAAAAATTTTATCGTGCATTTGTCATAATACAGCCCCAATAGCATAATCAATAGCATCACACATTATTTTAAATGATTTTTCCTAGATAAGTAGTACTATTATAAGTGCACTGACTAATTTTTTCTTTAATAATTCAAATGCTTTTATACATTCCTCATCAAAACCAAATTTCTTATCTTTTTTTAAAATTTGGCATAGCGGCTTAGTTATTTTTGAAAAAAATTTTATGTAGCGCTTGTAAAAACCAGCATGTCCTATAAAACTTCTCACCCCTTTAACATTAGTAGGTGGTGTTAATTTTTCTATAACTAAGATTTTTGTAGGATCTACCTCCATGCCTTTTTCAGAAAATTTATGCCCAAGCACAATACCTCATGCAACCATAAATTGACATTTTTCCCAATTTAATACTTGGTTGACTTTTTCACATACTTCTAGAACTTTTTCTAAATTATTAAGACATAGTTCAAACGAAGTTCTAAATACAGAAAAATCATCCACAAACACTTTAATTCCATGTTCTATAAAATTGTTAAAAATTGACATCATGCATCTTTGAAATGTTGCAGGTGCATTGCATAGTCCAAAAAGCATCTACGAAAAGCAAATGTTCCTATGGGCTTGTAAATGTTATTTTGTCTTGATCCTATAGAGCAATTAAAATTTGGTGATAACCGGTATATCCATCTAAAAAGCAATGATATTTATTCTCAGCCAATCTATCCAACATTTGGTCTAGAAAGGGTAAAGGAAAGTGACCTTTTTTGGTGACCATATTTAATTTTCTATAGTCAATACAAATTCGTCAACCAGTAACTTGTCTTGTTGGTATTAACTCATTTTTCTCCTTTCCTTCAATGGTCACTCCTCCTTTCTTCGGAACACAGTGAATTGAGCTTACCCAAGCACTATCTAAAATATGATATATAATTTCAGCATCTAACAATTTTTAAAATCTCTTTTTTAACAACTTCTTCTTTTATTAGGTTTAATCTTCTCTGAGGATTAGCTTTAGGTTCATATTGTTCATCTAATAAAATTCTTGTGCATACAAATTGAAGGACTAATTCTTTTAATATCTACTAATGTCCATCCAAAAGCCTTTTTATACTTGTTAAACATTTCTATCAACTTTTGTTCTTGAATGTCAGTTAACTCAGAAGATATAATAATGTACAATGTAGATGGCTCTCCTAAAAATACATACTTTAAATGGGCAAGCAATATCTTTAATTCAAGTTCAGGTGGTTTAATACTTAAATGATTAAGATTTTTACAATCGTTTTCCAACAAGTTTAATGTTTCAAATTTTCCTTGAATATAATCTAAATCTTCTTCTTTTATTTCATATCATTCTAAAAAAATTCTCCTTGCTTTAATTTATCTTCACACTCATTCTTAAACTATTCATTACTCACATAATCAACTACTTCCATCCTGAAACATTCATTATCTTTTTATATTGCAGGATATTTCATAGCTTTGCTATATTAAATTTTACTTCTTGATCATTAACTCTCATTATTAATTCTTCTTTTTGCACATCTATTACAGTTCTTTCTGTTGCAAGAAATGGTATCCCAAAAATAATAAGAATCTTTTTGTCTTCCTACATATCTAATACTATAAAGTCTACAGGGAAAATAAATTTATCCACTTTTACTAGTACATCCTCTATAACCCCTTTTGGATAAGTTATTGATCGATCAGCTAAATGAAGAGTTACAGTAGTAGGGGAAATTTCTCCCAAATCTAAATGTTTAATTGATACTCGCTCCTAAATCACATAAAACTTTTCTATAAAACTTTTCACCAATTGCACAAGGTATAGTAAAGCTACCAGGATCTTTTAATTTTTTAGGAAGCTCTTTCTAAATAATAGCACTACACTCTTCACTGAGTGCAATGGTCTCATAATCTGTAAGCTTCTTTTTCTTATTTAGTGCATCCTTCATAAATTTCACATAACTTGGCATTTGTTCTAAAGCTTCAACAAAAGGAATATTTATCGTTAATTTCTTAAGGGTTTCCAAAAAAATTGTAAATTGTTTATCTTTATTTCTCTTCTTCAGCTCTTGAGGAAATGAAGGTAATGACTTTTCTAAAAGAGTCTGTGTTTATTCATATTCGTGTTGATCATTTTCCATTTCTTCCTTCTCTTCATCAACTTCAATTTCTCTTTGGATTCTTATTTCAACTTCTTTTCCACTTCGTAATTATATAGCTTTAATTTGCTCTTTATATTGATCTTTGGGATTAACTTCAACAGTACTCAGAAGAATGCCAGAAGGTCTCTTACTAATTGTAGTAGCAATATGTCCTAATTGATTTTTAATATTTCTAATAGCAGCCCCATGATTTTGTATTTGATTTCCCATATTCAACATCACTTCTTTCGTCATCAACTTTTTTTCCTCAACTTGTGGGTCAAGATTGGAGTTAAATCCTGGAGGATAATAATATTTAAAATTAGGATTTCCTTGATTGTTCAGATTTCTGATTAGATTCACCGGATTGTTATAATTATTCCAACTAAAATTAGAGTGATTTTTTCACCCAAGGTTAAAATAGTTTAAATAGGGATTATTATTTCAATTATTTATAACATTTATAGTTTTATAAGATGGTTGAGTACCAATAATCTGTCCTAGTGAATTTTCCTCTCATACTGGGGTATTTGAGAATAGTTCAGTCATATTTGATCAATATTTTTAGAAATAGTAGCAATTTGAGATGCCAAAGTAGATATTGCATCAGAATCATGAATATTGGCTAGTCTCTTAAGATTTACCCTTTCAGAGGGCCATTGAAAATTATTAGTAGTCATTTCTTCAATTAAATAATATGCTGCATCAAAAGGTTTTGACATTAATGATCCACCCACAGCAGAATCTATAATAGATCTTAGTGATCCTACTAATTCATTGTAAAATGTTTGAATTATTAACCAATCTGGCAAAGCATGTTGTGGAATTTTCTTAGAAGATCTTTAGTGATCCTACTAATCCATTGTAAAATATTTGAATTATTAATCAATCTGGTAAAGCATGATGTGGACACTTCGTAAGAAGATCTTAAATTCTTCCCAGGCTTCATATATTGATTTCCCTCAAACTAAAAAGATGTAATATCATTTCTAAGCTTAGCGGTTTTCGAGGGTGGAAAATATTTAGCCAAAATTTTTTTTGATAGTTCTCCTCAAGTTCTAATAGATCCAAGTGCTAATGAATTTAACCAAGCCTTGGCTTTATCCCTTATTGAAAAAGGAAAAAGTCTAAGCCTAACAACATCATTTGACACTCCGTTGTATTTAAATGTAGCACAAAACTCAAAAAAACTTGTAAGATATAAGTTAGATCTTTAGTAGGTGATCCTCCAAATTGATTATTTTGTACCATTTGGATAATAGCAGGTTTAAGTTCAAATGAATTAGGAGCAACATCAGGGGTTTGAATTGTCAAGTGAAGTTCATATGTTGTCAGATTCGCATAATCTTTTAGAGGTTTTTGTCGATTCTCATTTATTGGAATTTCTAAGTTATTTGACATTTCTTTTAAATTTTTAATTTCTTTGTGTAGTTTTCAAAATTTTCTAATAACTCGTTCTAACCTTGAATCTTAAGGTACTAAGCCTTCGAATCCAATATTTTGCATAAGCAAATAAAGTAAGCCAGGTCAAATTCTTTTTTTTAAAAAACACTCTTAAATAAATTTCTTTTTGGATTTTTGATTTTTCGTATATTTTTTTTATTTTTCTATATTTTATTAGTATATATATTATCTCTAACTTTCTTAATTTATCAAAAATATTTAATTTACCTGAATTTAACCGTTAACTTCCCCAACAACGGTACCAAAAACTTGATCCCAATTTTTTTATATGTAAGGATTTATGAAGTTGACACAACCACAACACCAAAAAGCTGATCCTTGTATGAAAAGTAAGTTTCGTAAAAAATATATAATTATATGTAATTAATAATGGGATTCTATGCAAGTATACGTATCGTTATCAAGTAATACAAGACTTTCTATTTTAGCCACAAATATCGATCCCACGGGGAATGTATAAATTTGCAAAGATAAGTTTTACTAGTAAATTTACAGAAAATCAAACGAAATCACTATCACTAATTTTTGAATGTTAAGATATTATCAATCTAAAATACTTAACTATTAACAAAATAGAAATGCAAAGTTTAAAAAGTAAATACTAATCTACTAACTATGTTTATGTAATGAAGATTTCTTATGTGAAAAAGCATCCCTCTCACTACAATGAGGTTCTGGTCAAATGAGATGAGATAAATATTTATAACAAGTATTATGCTTAGTAGGAGCAATTATAATTCTCTACCTTGATACAGTGCATAGAAAATCATTGGCTAATCCTAGGTTTATTTCCTAAATCCATAGCTAGGCTAGAAGGATACCGATTCTTACTCATGAGCTCCCACTTCCCTTCACCTGAAGGCTAACTCTCATTTTAGTTTTTAAACACTATGACCGAATTGGGGATTTTATTCTTTTGATGCACCTAAAATATATAGTGTTTTTAGACACATTTTTATACCAATTTTTGAGATATTTCACTTTAATGGAAGGTATTTTGGTGTTTTTCTTGCAGATACAAGTAAAAATGGAAAAAATGCTTAAATGTGTGAAAAGGATCAAATTTGGAGCAAAAGGTGAAAAATTATGCAAAAGAGTTTTGGCACCTAAGTGTCAGATCCGTTGTTTAAGCATCGGTTAAACAGGAAGGTCGTGCCTAAGCGCCGAGACCCCATGCTTAAGCAGCAGTGGCAGTGTTGCCTCATTTTTGGTTAAGGTTTAGTTTGTCCCATTTAGTAGCCTAAGGTCTAGCCATAGGACTTTTCCTGTTGACTATTCCTAGAAAACTAGTCATGGAACCCTCACCATTAGAAATTCTACCCTCTTCTTTACTCAACCTAAAGTTCCACAAGTTGGTCTCAACCATAAGTACTTAGTAGGTGGGGTCAGTATAAGGGAAACTCAAGATGAATCACCGTTTGGATTGCTGGACTTTAGGGTTAACCTTGGGTGTTGGTTTGGAGCTAAGACACTCACTACACTCATCTACACCCACATTCACTCACAACCCTGAACTCAAATTTCTAGCCTAGATCCCTTGATCTTTTGGGATACTCATGTAGATGGTCCCCTAAACCTACTAGCCTTAGGGCTATGTTTTAGCTAAGACCACTATGTAGAGGACCCAAAATAGGGTTTCCATTGGTCCATGGCTTATTGGTGATGATTGGCACCTCAAATATACCAAAATACCCATCTTGGCCTTTTACCCCTAAAACACCCCCTAATTACCAAAATACCCCTCTTGGGCTCAAAATTTTAAAAATTTCAAAAATTCCTAGAAAATCTTAATAAATCCCAAATATTCCGAATTTCATTTCTCTACCACATGACCCAATTTGGCCAATTTGACCATCTTTAACCAAAATCCCCAAATTGTCCTTTAAAGACCCTAATTTCCCCAAATCTAACTCAAATGTCCATCAATTTGATCTCAATTGACCCCAAGTCCAATACTAAACTCAAATTCACTTTTGATATGACAAAACTAAACCAAATCCAAGCTCAATTGGTCCATTATTTGAGCCCATTTTTGATTTAGGTCAAAACCCCAATTTTGACCATATGACCTAATCTCACCAAATTGAACCCATATTCTAGTCAATTAACCTCAATTAATGTTGAAAAACCTTTATTACATTCATATACATCAAAATCAACCATAAATTGACCTTGGTGAAGCCTCAAACCCATTTGATTTTGGCCTAAATCCAAAATTCCCAAATTTAGCCCCAAATTGGCTAAGTCCTCAAATTTCACCCAATTAATTGCCTTAACCTCCAAATTGGCATCCAATTCATGTTGAAAACTCTTCATGAGGTCCCTATTGACCATTTACAACAATCAATTTGGACTTAGCCCAAGGCTAACCCAAGCTAGACCCAAGCCTAGCCCAACATGACCAAATTGATTAAAGTTCAAAATTCCTTCAAATTGACCTTTCGATTGAAATCAAAACCACTTCCATCCTTTACCAAAGTTGTTCCTTATGATCATCTACACTAAATTCAACATATAATTGAGCCAATTGACTGGCTAACCTAGCCCAAACCCAAGTTTTGGTCATTTGCACCCACTTGGACCCATACACTAAATATCCCTTCACCAAAAATCTTCACAACAATCATCTACACAATTTTGATCAATCAATTGAGCCAATTGACATGTGCTAACCTAGCCCAAACCCAAGTTTTGGTCATTTGCACCCACTTGGACCCATACACTAAATGTTATCTAACCACCTTAAAGCCACCAAATTAACTCCACCACAGCCATTAGTTGAACCAAGTGACCAGTCCAAAAACCATGAAGCCACCTAAATCAAGCCATGGACCAAAGGTCCCCCAAATTAAGGGATCTTATTTCCAAAAATGAACATGCTTAGAATCAAGCCATGGACCAAAGGTCCCCCAAATTAAGGGATCTTATTTTCAAAAATGCACATGCATAAGATATCTTTGCCAAATCCAAGCACATTTGCATTAAATTGCAGTGATAGATTCCTCTGGGTTCCCTGAGCTCCTAGCCACCTCTCCTTGGCTGGTCGGCCGGCCTAGTGGCCGAAAAAGCCCAAAACCGAGAGCTACTCCCATGGAACCTCACCCAAATCAAACCTAGAGGCTAGCTCATCCAAATCAAACTATGGAGCTCCTCTGCGCTCCACTTAAGCATCATAATACACCCAAACTTATGCACTGAGAGCCAACCCATGGCATTTTTTATAAAATCTCACCTCCCACAGCCACGGGAGGTGTGCTGAAAATTTCTCAGAGAGGCCTCTCCAAACTTCACACAGAGCTTCCCTCAGATCCCCTCAGTGCATTCCAACCATTTTCCCTCACCCATTCCCTTTGTCAGAGCTCAATTTTGAGCTTGAAACCCTACCTGAAACCAAGACAGAACCCAATACACCTGCACAATCCACCAAACTTCAATCACTTGTGCCCACAACTTCACAAGAGTGAAAGACGCCAGAGCCTGATCTAATCCCCCTTCCACAGAGTCTCTACCACAGCTCTAGACCAACACCTGAAATTGAGCTTGGTCGAATTCATACCTAGACTTTACACCAAGGCCAGGGACTCAATCTCTAGCCTCCTTGGACCCCAACGAACGTGCTGAGCATCTCTGATCGAAGCCTCCCTTCTAAGAGCAAAGGTGGTGGAACGAGAAGACTCGCTAGGTACGCTTTTACAGTTTATAGTATCGTCTTTCTTCTGTCTTTTCCTTATATGTTTCATGCTTGCATTTACCTATATAAACTTGCATGTAAACTATAACCATAACCAAAACAAAAACTAAAATCAACCAAGATAAAATTCACTACCACAACATTCAAAATATAAAACAACTCAAAATTTAATCACAAACATCGCATAAAACTACAGTTGCAACTAAATTAAGACATCTCTATTGTATGATCGGGAATCCCTCGAAGGAGGTAACCTACGGTTGCTAACAAGGATTCACACGGTTTAAATGAAATTATGGAACTCATTAAGTTGGGTTTGATAAGTTCATTTGGACTAAGTGAATCTAATAGAAAATAGTGATGTCGGAACGAGGGAACCGTAGGATCCTAACCGGTGTCGCTCTAATCAACTTTAATAAGCCCTCATAAAATTTAAAGAACTTCAACCATAAGGCCACCTGATTTGATATTATAACTTGACACACTAGAAAACTCAAACATGTTGCATAACTATAGGGCCACCTGATTTGACATTATAAATTGACACACTAGAAAACTCAAACTCGTCGCGGACCATAGGGCCACCTGATTTGACATTATAACTTGACACACTAGATAACTCAAACTCGTCACGGCAACCATAGGGCTACCTGATTTGATATTATAACTTGACACACTAGATAACTCAAACTCGTCGCGGACTTCAACCATAGGGCCACCTGATTTGATATTATAACTTGACACAATAGATAACCCAGACTTATTGTGGCAAGCCTAGCATGGTGGGCAGCACGACCATCTTCAACAGCAAAACTTGTCTTCCCCAGCTAAACCAAATTTTCTTCCTTAGACTTAAACAACAAAGCCATAGGACTTTGAGGTCGCTTGCTTATGCAAATTAAATCCTCACCTTATCTTTAGGCCTTTGTATAGCCCTGCTATACAATATAAGCCCTAACTCATAAATCCTCACCTTATCTTTAGGCCTTTGTATAGCCCTGTTATATAATATAAGCCCTAACTCATTCTTTAGACTTAAACAACAAAGCCATAAGACTTCGAGGTTGCTTGCTTATGCAACGTAAATCATCACCTTATCTTTAGGCCTTTGTATAACCCTGCTATATAATATAAGCCCTAACTCGTCTTAGAATTCTGAGGTTGTCGTTTGTCATGACCTAAACCTATACAATATAAGCCCTAACCCGTCTTAGGATTCTGAGGTTGTCGTTTGTCACGACCTAAATTCACATCTTTCAGGCTATTTGTGTGATCATTTCACATGAATGTAAGCCCTAACTAATAAAATTAGCAAGATGAAACACCTAAATATTTCTCCTTAAAATTGAAGCCAAACATTAGGATAGCTTGAGAAGTCACCGAGGTTCTCCTTCTGATCCATGACATCCCCTAGTTCTTCTTCGTTTGGATTCTACAATAAAATGTTCCAAATTTAAATCAATCCCCTTTCACACCTCTACATCCAATTTAATTGAAGAGTCCTACCCTTTGAAATTCCTTGAAGATAATGTTTCTTGATTTTTATCGAGAGTTTTCATAGGTGTNTTTGATTTCATACTTCAATGTCCTTCCGAAGCGGGCGACGGGATTTTGATTCCAGCGACCGACAGCTTCTTATGAGTAACCCCACAAACCAACCCAAAATAATCACCGACAGGGAGTTACTAGACTAGTAAAATCGGTTTTCATGAATTTTGAAGAGGTTTTGAGGCACCCATTGGGTTTGAAGGTGGTTGTAACCACCATGGACAAAAATTATCATGAAAGGATCAATCTCTTGGGCAAATACATAGAATCAAGACACATTTTGAAGAGATCCCAAAGCACCTCTTAGAAAACTATAAAAGAAAGAAAAGAGGACTTAGAAAAGAGTCCTGAAAATATTTGCAAGTTTTGAAAGTTCTTCTCTGAGGAGTTAGTTTGGAGAAATTTTCAGGAACCACTTACTTCATCCTTTTTTTTATTTTATTTTGAGAGTTGTAAAAGAAGAGATTCAAAGGAACTTTAAGAGTTTGGTGGAGGACTTGAGATAAGTTTTTATCTTTTTATTTTAGACTGCTTTTGGTTTTAATCGAGACTTGTTGTTGGTTTGACAATGATTTCTTCTTTTAAACTTAAGTGTGGTTTTATTTTCTCCATGGATTCTGATTAGTTTTCTTTATCTTTCTTCTTAAAATGATAAGTAATTAAGTTTTTTATGGAAGTTGTGGAGGGTATTGATCTTTAATGTTNAAGTTGTGGAGGGTATTGATCTTTAATGTTGGAAGAAGTTGTGATGATTTAAATCCATGCACTTCATTTACTTCTTGATTTGGTCATTCCAGATATTAAAAATTATTGTGAGAACATATAAGAACCGGGATGGTAATTTCTAAATCAACAATTGAAAAGAATCACATGAGGTTGTATGAATGAGAATGTAATTCATAGGGAGTGCAAATAAATAGGGAAATATTCATTGATGGGTGTAGAATTAGAGGACTTTAAAGTGACAGGTTAAAGCCCCCAACTTGGTTTATTTTTTTAGGTTCTTATACGAGAATGTTAGCCCCCGGGTGGAGGGAATCGACGGAACTCTATAGTGAGATCTAGGATCTTCCCTGCTTAGCCGGTCTTTAGAATTATTCAAACTTTAAATTAGCCAATGTTATTATTGCTCCTATTTGGCATAACACAATTTGCATACTTCCACAAAAAAATTCTTATACTTATTGCTAATTCATGATAAGAAGAAAGATATTTTCATATTAAGTACTTTTCTTCTACAAAAACTTTTGTTATATTTTTAAGCTGTTAGTGTTTCGTTAAAATATCAAAAAAACCAAAAAATTTAAGCTTTAAGTTCCTGCAAAAATCATTTTTAGTTTAAGTAATTATCTTTTTAAAAATAGAAAAAATTTCTAAAAAGTGCATATTGCATAATCTTCTCTGTGGATTCGATATTCAAGTTTTAATCATAAAGTCATATATTACTTCATTACGATACATATACTTGCATAGTATCCCAATATAAATATATATAAATTAAAAAGTTAAATTCTTATTTTTCTACAAGATCAAGTTTTGGGTTTTGTAGCAAACTAAGGAAATATAAGTGAAAATACCTTCAGAACTAGTCTTATACTATGCATAAGCATTAAGTCGAGATCAAGTTTTTGGCGTCGTTACCGGGGAAGAAAAATAAGTAAATTTCTTTTTTAGAAAGTCTTATTTAAACTTTAAATGTTCTATTATATTTTGTATGTTTTTTTTTATTTTATTTTATGTTAGTGTATGTTTAGTTCAGGTTCTGAAGGACTAGTGCCCTACAATTCTGATATAGAAAGAACTATTAGAAAAATCAAAAAAACCAAAAACATAAAAAATCTTGAAAAATCCAAGAAAAATACAAAAATGACAGACCAAAATAATCAAAATGCTGAAATTCTTCAAAAGTTTAGACCTTTAATAGATTATGCCAACCCTACTGTAGATGAACTTCTTTGTAGTATTCAAAAACCTACTGTAGTGGCTAATTCATTTAAACTTAAATCTGCTATTATCCAAATGATATTAAATAATCAATTTGGGGGATCACCAACTGAAGATCCAAATTTAAATCTTACCAATTTTTTAGAATCGTGTGCTATATTTAAATACGATGGAGTTTCATATGATGCCATAATACTTAGGTTATTTTCTTTCTCACTGAGGGATAAAGCTAAGATGTGGTTGAATTCATTAGCACATGGATCTATCAGAGCTTGAGGTGATTTAACACAAAAATTTCTTGCTAAATATTTTCCATCATAAAAAATTACGAAGCTTTGAAATGATATTACATCTTTTAATAAGTTTGAAGGGGAATCTATTTATGAAGCATGTGAACGATTTAAATAACTCTTAAGAAAATTTCCACACCATGCTATAACGGATTGGTTAATAATCTAAACCTTTTATAATGGATTAATTAGTTCTCTTATATTTATTATCGATGTCGTTGTTGATGGTTCATTGATGTCAAAACCATTCATGACGCTTATTCTTTAATTGAAGAGATGGCTACCAATAATTTTCATTGGCATTCTGAGGGGGTGAATCCATAGGAAGTAGCCAATATTCATGAAATTGATGCATTTACTATGTAGCAAATCAAGTTGCTGCAATTTCAAGGATGTTAGACTAATTTGGAATGAATTTTTCTCAACCAATTTCCATGATTGAAGAGAATTCATTAG
>JXCR01064014.1:0-18624 GCA_002079205.1 Phalaenopsis hybrid cultivar | reverse complement strand
AAGAAATTATATTGAATGGATAAAGTGAATCAGTTCAAATTATATTGTGTCAAATAGGAGCACACATATTCTTTACCCTTTGATCCAGGCATAAGGAACATTGACTAATCCTACAATTGTTTGCTGAATCTGCGGCTAGGCTGGGAGGATACAGGCTCTCACTTTGGAGCTCCCACGTTCCCCTCTCTTGAGGGCTAACATCTACACTTCAGCATCCAAATGATATGACCAAATTGGGGATTTTAGTCTATCACTCTAAAATCTCCAATTCAATGCCCGATAATTTTATTTCCCTATTTATTTGCACCTNTTCAGCATCCAAATGATATGACCAAATTGGGGATTTTAGTCTATCACTCTAAAATCTCCAATTCAATGCCCGGTAATTTTATTTCCTTATTTATTTGCACCTAATTGGGGATTTTAGTCTGTCACTCTAAAATCTCCAATTCTACGCTCGATAATTTTTTTTCCATATTTATTTGCACCCAACTGACCGAATTGGGGATTTTAGTCTGTCATTTTCTAAAATCTCCAATTCTACGCCCGATAATTTCATTTCCCTATTTATTTGCACCCAATTTCTGTCACTCTAAAATCTCCAATTCTACGCCCGATAATATTATTTCCTTATTTATTTTCACCCAACTTCCAATGCAATCTCCAATTCTACGCCCGATAATATTATTTTCCTATTTATTTGCACCCAACTTCCAAGGTTTTGAACTCCCTGAATCTTGGATGTAATCTTCACTTTAGTTGTAAAACTCAACATATTTTAACTAATTAATTGGCCAAATTGAAAGTAAATTAAGGTCGAAGTGAAAAGATCATCACAATTTCTTTTACATTTTTGTGGCTCAACCAATTCAAATCACCATTTCACAAATCTCAAGGACAAGAGAAAGACAGAGAAAACTACTCATATCTCATGGGAAAAACACAACAAAACTCGGAATTCATATATAAAAGCAAAGTCATACCATATATAACAATAAATTAACTTATCTCTAATTTCTCCCCAAGGAAACTCCTCGAAGTTTCTCTGAATCTCTTCCCTTCTTTACAGCACATAAAATTCCTCTTCAATGCAACAAAGAGGAAAGAATCTCTCACTATCCCTCCACTGTTACAATCTCTCGTAGAATTCCTCACAATTTAGNGAGAAAACTACTCATATCTCATGGGAAAAACACAACAAAACTTGGAATTCATATATAAAAGCAAAGTCATACCATATATAACAATAAATTAACTTATCTCTAGTTTCTCCCCAAGGAAACTCCTCGAAGTTTCTCTGAATCTCTTCCCTTCTTTACAGCACACAGAATTCCTCTTCAATGCAACAAAGAGGAAAGAATTTCTCACTATCCCTCCACTGTTACAATCTCTCGTAGAATTCCTCACAATTTAAACTCTCTACTTTTTTCACACTTCAATTTTGAGCCTCTTCCCTTTTTTATTTTCAGCCAAAGTCTTCTCTTTAAAGATGTGGATGAGTTTTCCCAAGAGTTGCCTAAGCACCGCTCCAAAATTCATCCTCATCCAATGCATAGTTGGACATAACCGCCGAGCTCACCGTCGACGGCCTCAAGGGCGTCGTTGGCAGACCTTCTTAATGAATTAATTCTGGAGTCTTGGGAAAATCTCACCGTCGGTGGGGTCGATGGCGCCTTCGGCGCCCTTGTTCAATTCTTAACATTTTGGCCCTTTTTGCTCCAAATTTGCTCCTTTTTGCATTTTTTTCTCCAATGACCCTATTTCATCATTCCTGCAAAAAAACATCAAAAATAGCTTTCTTTAANTCTTCTCTTTAAAGATGTGGATGAGTTTTCCCAAGAGTTGCCTAAGCACCGCTCCAAAATTCGTCCTCATCCAATGCATAGTTGGACATAACCGCCGAGCTCGCCGTCGGCGGCCTCAAGGGCGTCGTTGGCGGACCTTTTTAATGAATTAATTCTGGAGTCTTGGGAAAATCTCACCGTCGGTGGGGTCGATGGCGCCTTCGGCGCCCTTGTTCAATTCTTAACATTTTGGCCCTTTTTGCTCCAAATTTGCTCCTTTTTGCATTTTTTTCTCCAATGACCCTATTTCATCATTCCTGCAAAAAAACATCAAAAATAGCTTTCTTTAAAGTGCAATATCATAAAAAATAGTATAAAATATGTATGAAAATCTCAACATATTTTTCTCTGGTCAAACCCCACTATCGATCCTACGAGGAAAACAGTAACTTTTAAAATCAACTTACAAAATTTGTATTTAAATTGTAAATTAAACAGATAGAAGGTCTAAAATGATATGCTTAATAAAAATTACTACTAAAGAGTTAAAAAGAAAGTAACGGTCTAATAAAAAATAACAGCTAGTTTGGATATTATGGAAAACCTTTCCCCCTGCAAAGAGGTTTTAACCTATTTAGGATTCAAGTGATTTAAGATAAAATTGATGTATTGTGATAAATAGAAGTATACCTTATTCTTTACCCCCTCCCGGTGCTGTAAAAGAACATTCGCTAACTTAAGGTTGATTCCTTAACATCTCGATTCCGCATCCGAACTATCTAGCCTCTCACCTTTAGATGCCTCTAAGCCTATGCCACCATGATGGTCGAATCCCAGCGTCAGGGTACTAAACCTTAAGCCAAATTGATAAGAATCTAGCATGTCACTCTAAAAATAACAAATTCTATGCCCATCAAAATTTATCTTCTTATTTATTTACACTCCCCCTTATGTGATCACCATGGCTCTAACTAGAATGAAGTGCGGTATCGACTAGTTGAGAGAAATCATAAACCTCCCAGGTCATTTGTTTCTCAATAGATTTTAACCTCGCAAGTGGCCAGTTTGTAAAGTAAATTAAAATTCGGTGAAAATACCATCACAANCTCACCTTTAGATGCCTCTAAGCCTATGCCACCATGATGGTCGAATCCCAGCGTCAGGGTACTAAACCTTAAACCAAATTGATAAGAATCTAGCATGTCACTCTAAAAATAACAAATTCTATGCCCATCAAAACTTATCTTCTTATTTATTTACACTCCCCCTTATGTGATCACCATGGCTCTAACTAGAATGAAGTGCGGTATCGACTAGTTGAGAGAAATCATAAACCTCCCAGGTCATTTTGTTTCTCAATAGATTTTAACCTCACAAGTGGCCAGTTTGTAAAGTAAATTAAAATTCGGTGAAAATACCATCACAATTTTTTAAGAATAAAAAAAAATCTTTAAATTATTCTCATCCCACAAGATTAAGTCCCATATGCAAGGAGAAAGAAAGGGAACAACTAAAAATTCATGGATATTATGCATAAATAAAATATTTGCATTGAAATACAAGTCTTAAAATAAAAATTTAAACACAAATACAAAGTACCTTATGTCTTCTCCCCAAGTAAACTTTTGGAGTTTGCTTTAAGCAATCTCAAAACTTTTCACACTAAAACACACTCACACTTACACTTGAACACAAAATATGAAAATCCTACTTAACTATTATCGCTCAATTGAAGTTTTGAGGTTCCAAAAGGTCTCTATACTCGGCCAAATCTTTCTCATTTAATAGAAAATTGAAAATAACCAAGGGTTACTACAAAGACCCCTTCAAAATTTGTATAAATTCAATATATCTTCTAGAAATGTAATTACTGGCGTTATAGCGCCAGCCTGGTGCACTATAGCGCCATTTTGGGGCGCTATAGTGCCCATCTCCCTCGTATATGGTGCGATGGCGCCAAGGTTTGGCGCTATAGTGCCATAAAAAAATCTTCAATTTTGCTCCATTTTGTCCTCATTTTCACTAAATGTCTATTTCATGTACGTGAAACCAAAAACATACAGAATATGTTCTTTTATAGTGCAATATCATCAAAAAAGTGCATAAAATGCTTATAAAATATGCAATAAAAATAGGTTATTTTTAGGTGGATCAATTCCCCCAAACTTAAACATTACTTATTCTCAAGTAACTCCTTATACTATATAAAATTTATAACATGTTGTAGCAAGTTTAACTTAAAGACTTCTATAATTTCTACTTTATAAATGTTATAGTGAATCTTTCAAAAGAAATTTTAACAACTCAGGTTAAAAGCTAAATACAGGAATATTTAGCAGTCAAGTGTAAATGTTTTGATTTTCTATTTATTTCAAAAATAAATTCAATTTTTTGTACTTAAGATACTTAGAAGAATTACTGGAGAAAATATTTCATGAGAACTTTATTAGTAAAGGTGCTAATACTTTAAAGTCTAAGTCAAGCTGATTTTTAATTTGGCATCTCCTCAAGCTTCTCCTCATATATTTTCTCTTTTTGATTTTCTTTTCCTTTTTCTTTTAAGTTCATTTTCAATCCCTTTATATATATATATATGTAACTAAATTAAAATTATTAACCTGTGGTAGTGGGTTTACTTTTTAGATAACTAAAAATATATTTTAGAAAGGTTATAGTCCAACTTACAAGTGTTTCTGATAAAGTGGTGATATCTAAGGTATCAGAACATTTAGTAATAAATTTAGGAATACTAATTTTCTATTTAATTCAGATATAATTGAAAATTTTCCCAAACTTTATATTTTTGGAAAAATAATAATTTCAAAATTTATGACATCTATATTGAAAATAATTTTTACTAATACTTTCAAAAATTAAGCAAAGGTTTGATTTTAAGTTTTCTTCCTTAGAAAGATTTAAGTGAAACCAATTTTTAATTAGGTCTTATTCCTCAAGCTTCTCCTCCCTTTTTCAAATTTAATTTTCTTTTTCTTTTTCTTTCCTTTTTCTTTTTCTTTCCTTTTACTTTTCTTTGAGGATCTATTTAACCCTTTCTTTTTTTTAAGTGAGTGTTACTATATCTGGATAGGTCTTTAATGATTTTGAATTTCACTATCCATTTTCCAAAGTTAAGAACTCATTTTCTTTCCATAGCTTAAAATCTAGTATTAGTTTTTGAAAAAGAATTTTCTTCGAATCTAATTTCTGTTAAAAAAAATTATTCTTAAAATCTTTCATTTTTCAATAAATTCAATTTTTCTGACTATAAATAGTAAAATAATTTCCCTACTATTTTGTAATAAATATCATAACTTTAGTTTCATCCTTTTTACTAACTTATCTACTAAGTTTTTTTATATCATTCCTAAAAGTCAAACATTTAGCATCCTAAAGATAACACCACATACCATAAATCATTTTAAAAGTGATAACAAATTAAATACATGCTATGAAGGACAAATAAAGTTTAACTTTGAAATTCATTTTTCTTCCTCCCCTCAAACTTTAATTTTTAAATATTTTGCAATCAATTCCATAAAATGTAGCAGGAAGAAAAAGAAAAAGCTAAATTTACCATCTACTACAACAACCAATTGTTGGCACTATTTTAGGTTGTGGAGTTGCCCATTGGAAGTTGTCGGCCGCCGGAATAGAAATCCCGTTACCTACTTCGGAAGGACNCCATATTTTTCATTATTTAAATGAAAGAACACTATACCTCAAACCCTATATCTATCACCAATAAGAAACACAAGATTTGAGGATGAGACTCAATCAAATAAATTAAGAAATATATGACATCTGTTTGGTCTACGAAACCATTTTATTTACCAATAAGTTCCCCCAACTAATACAAAGAATTAAAAAGGGTTTATATTAAGCTGGGTTCGGACAAGCTTCCTATAAGGGCAAGCCCCATAGTTAATTACATCTTAAATGACCAAAGTCATCTAAGAAAACTCTTGATAAAAATCAGGAAAATATTATCTTCAAAGAGGTCAAAATGATAGGAATTTTCAATGAGATCGGACAAACGAGGTGTGAAATAAAAATGACAAAAATTTGGAATATTTATTGTAGAATCCAAAAAAGGAAGAACTAGGGGATGTCATTGATCCGGAGGAGAACCTCGGTGACTTCCCAGTCAATCCTATTGTTTGGCTTCAGTTTTGAAGAGAAATTATTTGAATGTTTCATCCTGCCAATTTTATTTGTTTAGGGCTTAAATTTGTGTGCAACGATCACACAAATAGCTTGGAAGATGTGAGGATTTAGGTATTAACAGACGACAACCTCAAAATTCTAAGACAATTTAGGGCTTATATTGTATAACAGAGATATACAAAGGCCTAAAGATAAGGTGAGGGTTTACTTTGCATAAGCAAACAACCTCAAAGTCTTATGACTTTGGTTGATTAATTCTAAGAAAGGAATGGTTTAGCTGGGTAAGGCAGGTTATGCTGTTGAGATGGTCGTGCTGCCCACCACGCTAGTTCAAAGCTCCTCATCGTGGTGAGTTTAAGTTTTCTAAGTTTTCAGGTTATAATGTTAAATCAGGTGGCCTTATGGTTATGGTTCATTAAAAATTTATGGAGGCATGTTAAAGTTGATTAGAGCGACACCGGTTAGGAACTTCATGTCTCATTAGCCCGTGCGAAGTCTCATTAGCAACTTCATGTTACCTCCTCCGAGGGACTCCCGATCATCCGATAGAGACGTCTTAATTTAGTTGCAATTGTGGTTTTTGTGATGTTTGTGATTAAATTTTGAGTTATTTTATATTTGATTGTTCTGACAGTGAATTTTATCTTGGTTTATTTTAATTTGGTTTTGGTTTTACGGTTATCCTAGCAGTTTTGATTTTCATGCAGGGTGACATCATTGTTTAACATGCAAGTTTGTAAGCATTAAAGTACAGTGCATAAAGTAAAAGAGAAAATGGTACTATAAACTGTAAAAGCGTACCTGGTGAGTCTTCTCATTTCCACATTCTGAAAGGTCAGTACTTGCAAGACATGTATATAATGTTGCAAGGAATTTAAATTGCATGAGTTGATAAAGGTTTAGCTACCAAATCTCACATTATGATTTAGTTGAATCTGGGAAGATCCTAGTAGATGATTTTAGGACAAAACATGATAAGTTCAATTTGTCCTTCAAAACATCCAAGGGATTCCAAAGTGCTCGAGATATAACCCTGAACAACTTTGAGGCTCTCTTGAATTATTTCGAGTTCATTTTGAACTTATCATATTGTTGCATCAATCATCCGAGGTTGAAGTGTGACTACACTGTTGCTGAGTGAAAATTAACAATTTAATTATCCCAAGGACAGTGTACTCGATTAGTCAATTGATGTTTCATTTAAGAGTTATGTGACTGAGTGCCCCTAAGGCAAGTTTGAGTTATTTAAGATTGTGGTTCCCATAAGTAAAGTTGGACTTAATGTGTTTAAAATTATTGATTATCAACTCAATTATCTTCTAAATCAAATCGATTGAGCTTAGATATCAAGTCTAAATCACTACCAAGCCCATAACAATCATAATGGGAAATTTTGTGAAGGTCAAGATTTTAGTTTAAGTGATGTGTATTTTCATTTAAAGATTACCTTAGCACCAATTTTGGGCTTAAGGAAAGTAAATTATCATCCTTTTAGCTTAAGCCTCTCACTCAAGAAACTTTTCATATTTGTTGACTTCTAAGTCATGAAGATTAGGGGAGATTATTATCTATTGATGTTGTACAAAGGTGGTGGGTGAGTTTCTACCTTATAATCCCATTGTATTTCAATCATCCAAACATGTTTATTAGGATTAAAGTTACCCATTTATCCCTGGTTAACCCTAAATTTTGATTAAGGCTCTAAAGTTTGAAATGACTACCTTACCTTTGGGGGAGTTCACCTCATAACTCTTTAAACACAACTCAAATGATTTTGAGGATTTAAAGTGCTACACCCATGAGGTAGTTAAAATGTTAGAGGAGGATATGTGGACCTCTAAAAATTTGATTTAATTTAGATAATTATTTAAATTTAGAAAATAGGATTTTCAAAAGTTAATTTATTTAACGATCCAAATAAAATTTATATTTATGAAAAAAATATTNTAGGATTTTCAAAAGTTAATTTATTTAATTATCCAAATAAAATTTATATTTATGNATCCAAATAAAATTTATATTTATGAAAAAAAATATTAGAGGTTTTTAAAGGTCAGAGAAATACATAGACAAAATTTCATGATTTTTTGAATCAAATTTCTATTTTTATTATTTAATTTTAGATCAATTTTTGTGATTTATTTAAATAAAAAATAGTATTTTAATTACAAAAAATATTTTTTATATTTTTATTAGACTCCTCTAAGTTCAAAAAACTCAGAGAATCAAATTTTGTACTTTTGTGATTTTTAATTTATTTAATACAATTATTTTCGTTAGAAAATATGAAAAATTCACTTTTAAGCCTTTAAGATTTATTTTTATATAGAACAAATTAGGAAAAATGTCCTAATGAATTCTAAGTGATTAGGGAACATTCCTACTAATTTTAAATTATTTTTTTGTATTTTTGAAAACTTTGATTATTTTAATTATTTTTAATTCAAAATATATTTGAAAAATGAAGTATTTTCACAAAAATAGGTTTTATTTTTATAAAATGCCCCTCATCAAGCATATTTAATTTACTATAATTATTTTTATACAAAAAGCAAGGCTTTATTAAGAAATCCATTTTAGTGCCTAGACTAAGTCAAATAATTCNTAGGTTTCATTTTTATAAAATGCCCCTCATCAAGCATATTTAATTTACTATAATTATTTTTATACAAAAAGCGAGGTTTTATTAAGAAATCCATTTTAGTGCCTAGACTAAGTCAAATAATTTTGATATTTTTACAGTGGGTAGACATGATTTTTATGAATAATGTGGAGTTGATTTTGTTAATTTTTTATATTATTTAATTTACAAAAATTTACACAAGTTATTTATGTTTAACTAAGTATGAAAATTCACAACATGATTCAAAACATCAAAATATTTTTCCTAGATGTCTCTGACTACAAGAAATCTACTAAAATAGTTCTCATAAATTTTAAAGTGATATTTTGATTTATATAATTAAAATAAGCCAAAATGGTCACCTTAGCTTGAAATTAGGGTTAGAAGCACAGAGATGCCCTTTGACCTTAGAAAAATCAGAAGCCATGGCCTCTATCATGATGAATAAACCTTCAAAATTCTAAGCTATGGTGAAATGTTTTAAGTCATGGAGAATTAAAATACCACAGAGGGTATTTAATTAATTAAAAATTAGGGAGTAAAAAAATAATTTTTATTTTTAGTCCACATTATTCTCCTCTGTTCACTAAGCAATAGAGTATTTTTCTTTTANTGGTGAAATGTTTTAAGTCATGGAGAATTAAAATACCACAGAGGGTATTTAATTAATTAAAAATTAGGGAGTAAAAAAATAATTTTTATTTTTAGTCCACATTATTCTCCTCTGTTCACTAAGCAATAGAGTATTTTTCTTTTATTTTTATAATTTTTCTAGAGAAAGATATAGATTATTGAAGTTTAGACATTTAAAATAATTCAAAAATCCCTATTTTTCTTACTTATCCACACAGCGCTGACTGGATCCTAGGCAGCTCCAAGGCTCCACGCATCGCTCCACCATTTGAAGTCGTCAGCCACATAGCCTCCATGTTNGAGAAAGATATAGATTATTGAAGTTTAGACATTTAAAATAATTCAAAAATCCCTATTTTTCTTACTTATCCATGCAGCGCTGACTGGATCCTAGGCAGCTCCAAGGCTCCACGCATCACTCCACCATTTGAAGTCGTCAGCCACATAGCCTCCATGCGGAACAAGCTTTATGCACCATGGATCTATCCGTCTTGATCTCCTCCGTCCATTGGATACACATAAGATCGGATGACTCTCCATTATCGTCCCCAAGTGACCTAACATGTGAGCCATTCACGCTCAAACCTTAAGATCTTGGCCTAGTCTCAACCAAATCGCATGAGGTTTGTTCCTAAACCTTCATCTACTAAAGACAACNTCGGATGACTCTCCATTATCGTCCCCAAGTGACCTAACATGTGAGCCATTCACGCTCAAACCTTAAGATCTTTGCCTAGTCTCAACCAAATCGCATGAGGTTTGTTCCTAAACCTTCATCTACTAAAGACAAACCTATCTATATCAATTATACGTCATGAAATACAGTAAATACTATGGAGAATCGAAATAAGCTCGGTTTAGGGTTGGAGTTCAATACCTTTGTCTGAGAGGGGAGACCTCAATCAGATTGTTGTGGTAGCTTTGATTGGTCCCAAAAAACCTCTAGACGAAGTCCAAAGCCTTGGTGAATGGTCTAGATTTCGACCAAGCTCGATTTCAGGTGTTGATTGAAGTCTATACTAGAGGGGGTTTGAGAGGAGGCTTCTGTGGGGGATCAACTGCTCTCACTGTGGGGATGGTGTGTGCACAATTATTTGAGGTTTAGTTCAGTGTAGAGATGTGGGGAAATATGTCATGGTTTTGACTGAAACTTTGAGCTCAAAATTGAACTCACATAGAGAGAACTAGAGGGACATTCCCACTCATTTTAAACCATTTTTTTGTATTTTTAAAAATTTTGATTATTTTAATTTTTTTAATTCAAAATATATTTGAAAAATGAAATATTTTACAAAAAGGTTTTTTATTTTTATAAAATGCCCTTGATCAGAAAGAACTTAGAAAAAAAATTTTCATAATTTTTCTTAGCATATTTAATTTAATATAATTATTTTTATACAAAAGACAAGGTTTCCTTAAGAAATCCATTTTAAGAACAATGTGGAGTTGATTTTGTTAATTTTTTATTTGTATTTAATTTACAAAATTAGCACAAAGTAATTACATTTAACAAAGTATAAAAATTCACAACATGATTCAAAACATCAAAATATTTTTCCTAGATTTCTCTGATCACAGGAAATCTACTAAAATTGTTCTCATAATTTTCCAAGTGATATTTTGAGTTATGTAATTAAAATAATCTACAATGGTCACCTTAGCTTGAAAACTAGGGTTAGAAGCATAGAGATGCCCTCTAACTTTGGAAAAATCAGAAGACATGACCTCTATCATGAGGAATAAACCCTCAAAATTCGAAGCCATGGTGAAGTGTTTTAAGTTATGGAGAATTAAAATACCATAGAAGTTATTTAATTAATTAAAAGTTAGGGAATGAAAAACTAATTTTTATTTTTAGTCCAAATTATTCTCCTCTGTTCACTGAGCAAGAGGGTTTTTTTCTTTTATTTTCTTGATTTTTCTAGAGAAAGATATGGATTTTTGAAGTTTACGCATTTAAAATAATTCAGAAATCCCTATTTTTCTATGTATCCACGCGACATTGACTAGATCTCAGGCAGCTCCAAAGGCTCCACGCATCGCTTTACCATTTGGCACCGCCAGCCACGTAGCCTCCACGTGGACCGTACTTTATGCACCATGGATCTTTCCGACTTGATCTCCTCTGTCCATTGGATGCACACGAGATCGGACGACTCTACGTTATCGTACCCAAGTGATTTAACCCGTGAGCTGTTCACACTAAAACCTTAATATCTTGGCCTAGACTCAACCAAATTGCATGGGGTTTGTCCCAAAACCTTCATCTACTCAAGATGAACCTATTTATATGGATTATATGATATGAAATACAGAAAATACGTGTGGAGAATCAAAACAACCATGATTTAGGGTTGGAGTTCAATACCTTTGTCTGAGAGGGGAGGCCTCAATCGGATGGTTGTAGTAGCTTTGATTGGTCCCAACGAACCTCCAGATGAAGTCCCAAGCCTTGGTGAATGGTCTAGGTATGATTTTGATCAAGCTCGATTTCAGGTGTTGATTGAAGTCTGNGTAGCTTTGATTGGTCCCAACGAACCTCCAGATGAAGTCCCAAGCCTTGGTGAATGGTCTAGGTATGATTTTGATCAAGCTCGATTTCAGGTGTTGATTGAAGTCTGTACTAGAGGCTGTTTGAGAGGGGGCTTCTGTGGGGAATCAACTCTTCTCTCTTTGGGGATGGTGTGTACACAATTAATTGAGATTTAGTTTAGTGTAGAGCTGTAGGGAAATATGTCCTGGTTTCAACTGAAACTTTGACTCAAAATTAAACTCACATAGAGGGAACTAGAGGGGGGAATTGGTGGGCTTGAACTGAAGGGGTCCTAGGGAGTCTCTGGAAGCAATTTGACAGAGTTTCCTTAGAAAATTTTTAGCTCTCCTACCTTAGACATAGAGGTGAGGTTTAAATCAAAATGTCTTAGGCTGGCTGCCATGGCAACAGGGCGGTGGAAAATATTGCTTAAGTGGAGAGTTTTGAAGAGCTAAAGCCAATTGGAATTGGCCAGCCCAGATGAGTGATTTTATTTTTGAATTTGAGCTTGGGGCTCGCAATTTTGGTGTTTTTTGGCCACTAGGCTAGCCGTCAAGGCCAGGGCAGGTGGTCAGGAGGTCAGGTGAACTAGTGGGAGAGTTAATTATAATTAAACCTCAATGGCAAGTGATGATGGAGAAGATTTTTGGTTAAAGCCCATAAATGGGCATAAATCCCATAATTTGGGGATCCATTGGTCCATAGCATGCCATGGCTAGTCCAAAGTGGTTTAGCCTGGTCCTTAAGAGGAGCTTAGTGGCCGTGGAGTCATAAATTTGGTGACTTTAGGGTGGTTAGGCCAATTTTGGTTTATTGGTTCAATTTGGATCCAAAGGGCTAAAAGTTTGGTTTGGGTTAGGCTAGCCATGACTTTAAGCCCAATTGATTGATCAATATTGTGTATATGATTGTAATGAAGATTTTTGGTGAAGGATTAAAATGATTTTGAGTTCAAATGGGGGTTCAATTTGAAAGATTTTGTAATTTTAGTCAATTTCGGTATGTTGGGCTAGACTTGGGCCTAAGTTGGGCTAGGCTTGGGCTAACTCTAAATTATTGTTTAAAATGGTCTAAAAGAACATCATGAAGAGTTTTTCAACATAAATTTGGTGCCAATTTTGGTGTTAGGGCAATCAATTTGGTGGAACTTGGAGACATAGCCAATTTTGGGCAAATTTGGGGATTTTTGGATTTGGGTCAAAATTAAAATAAATTGAGGCATCACTAATGCCAATTTAAGGTCAATATTGATGTGTAAGAATGTTATGAAGAGTTTAGGATTCAAATTGAGGCCAATTGAGTAGGTCATGTGGTTCAATTTGGTGGGATTAGGCCATAGGACCAAAATTAGGGGTTTGACTTAGATCTAAATTAGGCTCAAAGCATGGGCCAATTGAGCTTGTATTTGGTTTAAATTGGTCACATGGAAGGTGAATTTGAGTTTAGAATTGAAATTGGGGAAAATTAGGACCAACTTGATTGACATTTGAGGTAAATTTTGGGAAATTGGGCCCTTAAAGGCAATTTGGGGGTTTTGGTAAAAAATGGTCAAATTTGTCAAAATGGGTCCAATTAAGGGATTCAAATGGATTTTGGAGACATTTGGAGTGATTTTGGATGCTTTAGGAAGGTTTGGGGTGCTAAGGTTATTTTTGTAATTTTGGCAATTTTGTGGGTATTTTGGTGAATTTTGGGTGGTTTAGGGTAGCTTGGGTATTTTCAAAAGATTTGAGATGAATTTTGAATAATTTTGGGTATTTTGGATGAATTTGAGGATTTTGACCAAATTTGGGATTTGGGGGTGTTTAGGTAATTTGGTTAGGTTTAGGGGTAAAAGGCCGAGTTGGATATTTTATGTAGAATTGGGAAGCTAACACCACAGATGAGCTATGGACCAATAAAATCCCCTTTTGGGTCCTCTATGTACTGGTCTTGGCTAAACCCTAACCTAGGTCCAGTGGGTTTAGGGGACCATCTACATGAGTCTCCCAAAGGATCAAGGGATCAAAGTCAACAATTTTGGGTTTAGGGTTGTGAGTGGGTATAGGTGATAATGAGTGCAAGTGAGTGCAAGTGAGTCAAAGTGAGTGCCTTAACCCTAGACCAACACCCAGAGTCAACACTAAGGGCAAGAAATCCTATGGGAACTCACCTTGAGATCCCCATATTGACCCTACCTACTAAGTGCTAGAGGTTAGGACCAATATGTGGAACTTCAAGTTGAGAAAAGAGGACCGTAGAATTTCTAATGGTGAGGGTTCATCTTCTAATTTTCTAGGAATAGTCAACAAGAGAAACTAAACCTCAACCAAAAGTGAGTTCAACACCTATCAAATTCATATACATGCATAATCAGGATAGAATGACTGCATGAGAAAGTAAATATAGCCTAAAACATGCTTTCAATAATATTAAACGAAAAGGAAGTATTCTAATTTTGAAATTTATGTTTTTCTTCCTTCTCCCAAACTTAATTTCAAAATGTATAGCATTCAATACAAAAAATTTAAGTAGGAAGAAAACAGTTCATAAATTCTATCTACCACAAATGTCTATTAGAAATATCTACAAGTATTCATCAAGACAAAACAATTTGCAATAAAAAGTTAATCTAAACTAAACATGCTAAAATAAAATTGAACTAAAGAAAGATCTAAAAAGCATAACATGAATTAGCATATTAATATATATTTAAATGTTCTCCAAGTTCTTTATATTATTGTAACACAAACACAAACACACATGATAAATGCGATTAATTCATCCTTTAACTCTTCGCAGCTCACTGCCTTACTTCATATTTCTAATGGAATCACTACACATGTATATGAAGTGACTTGCATGAATTTTATATGGTTATCCACATGGTCAAGATTGCCCCTGTTAAGTTTGGTCGCGAACACCAACCTCAGGCATCACCTTATCCCAATTAGTATGCACCTCTAACAATTATAGAGATAGTGCAAAATCATCCACATGTCGCTCATTAAGTTGATTCATGACTCGTACCAAATGATAATAAGTTTAGAGAAAGGAAATAACATAATTCAGATGGAACTATCATGGTCCAAACACAGGATGCCTCTTGCAAAACTCAAGTCCGGTTGAGACCCAAGTCATAGTAGACTCGTTAATCCAACTACTATTCGAGAACATCAACGAGTCTAGACACAATTAAAAGTTAAGGAATCACATCCCTCATGACACACATAAAGATCAAATCAATTCATAAACAATCCAAAAATCCACCAACATCAATCAAATTAATCAATCCACACTAAAATAAACACAATATAATATAAACAATCACAACTCACAAACATACTAAATCAAACCACATTGTAACTATGGGGTGCCTCCCACGAAGCGCTTGATTTAACGTCGCTAGCCCGATAAAGGATTTCCTTACGGATCAAATTTCCATTCAAGTAAACACCAATCAATGACTAAATCTTTTCCAAATCTTGGGATTCCTATTAAATCCTCAAATTTTAGTTTTTCTTTCAACTTCTCAAATTGATTGCAATTATTGTTTCTTGAGTTTCTTTCTATATCCAATATTCTTCTTCTGGTATTCTCATTTTACATTTTAATATTATCCTTAAAATGTATAAGAAATGGATTTCTATATGATAATTCTAGGTTTCTTAAGATCAAATTCCACTAGGATATTCTTCTGTCTCAAGTTATCTTCTAATTCACCAAGTTGATACTAATTATATGGTAGAGGAGGTCTTTTTACATTTAACTTAGTTGAAGAAATAGGTTTTTTCTAATTTCTAAAGAATTTCTTCCATTGGTCCTTCAATCTTCATCTCCTTATTTCTCAACTCAAGATACTTTTGAAATATACCCTCCAATTCTCTTCTAATTTTTAGTTTGATAATTATATGTTGCTCACCATTATTCTCCTTATGGTTTATCTCGGGGTCACTAAGTAAAATATCTGGAGGATTATTATTAATTGAGTCAACAATCAACCCTAGTTGGTTTTCTATGTTCCTTATAACAATTCCTTGACTTTTCAACTGATTTTCCATTTGATAAACAACCTCTTTGATAGACTTCTCCTTCTCCACATATGGTAGGTTAGAGTTAAATTCAAAAAGAAAAGAAGGTACAAAGTTAAAGTTTTCCTAATTTTTCCAATTACCTAAAGGATTTGATTGTAATCACATGAATCGTTTCTTTTTTCATAATTATTTTTGCAGTTAAAGTTGGAAGGAATCTCCTAGCATGGGTTGTAGTAATCAAAATAAGTATTATTTGTGTGATTTTCTATCTCATGCATAGTTTAAAAAAAGTTAGTGTCAAACAAATTTCCAAATGAGTATTCTTCAATGAATAGAGGTTCTTGAGATTGACACATCCATAATGATCCAACTTTCTTGAAATATCTGCTACCTGAGAAGTTAAAATATTCAACATATCATTCTCATAATAATTCATCATTTATACAATAGCTTCCAAAGATATTTTCAGTTTCTTAATCCTCCTAGCAGCTTNTCTTGAGATTGACACATCCATAATGATCCAACTTTCTTGAAATATCTGCTACCTGAGAAGTTAAAATATTCAGCATATCATTCTCATAATAATTCATCATTTCTACAATAGCTTCCAAAGATATTTTCAGTTTCTTAATCCTCCTAGCAGCTCTCTCTATTTCTGAGTTAAATGATTCATGGTTTGCAGCTCCTAAACTACACATACAAATCTAGAAACTTAACTAATAGGATAGATATCAAGTGCGTGAAACACTCAAAAATATTTTTGTTATTTTTAAAATTTCTTATATTTTTATAATAAACACCCAATAATTAAATACGCTATATAATAACAATAAAATTTCTAAATCTAAGTTTTATAGGTTCAACTAAATATTCTCTTAAAGTTCTTACGAAGCTTCCCTAGCAATGGCGCCAAAAACTTGACNAACACTCAAAAATATTTTTGTTATTTTTAAAATTTCTTATATTTTTATAATAAACACCCAATAATTAAATACACTATATAATAACAATAAAATTTCTAAATCTAAGTCTTACAGGTTCAACTAAATATTCTCTTAAAGTTCTTACGAAGCTTCCCTGGCAATGGCGCCAAAAACTTGATCTGACCCGCAATTACGCAGTAATTTAGCTTCCAAAAGATGGTAAAAAACTTGACCTGAATTTATATTTAGCGGCCAGTGTGCAAAATTGAAATGTTATAAAATTTAGAAAATAGTTCACACACTAGGGGTACTACGCAAGAATACATATCAATTCAAGTAATATGAGATTTTCTTTTAAAACTAAGAGAATCCATCTCACAGAAAAGTGAGGTAAGAAAACCCTTAGGCGAAATCCTAGTCTACTACTATCAAGTCTTAGGTTGGAAGGTCGACTAAAATGCTGTTTTATTCAACAACTACTCCTAATTGAAAATATTAAGAGTAAGGATAACAACTATTTATAAATGCAAATATTAATTCTAAAGATAACTTATCTGGATAAATTGGTTAGAAGAATTTTGAGTCTATCACTCCTATATTAACTACTATGCCCATTCTATAGGACATACTAGTGACCCTTAGTTCCAATCTCCAGACCAAATTGATAAAAGAGTCTAGCCTGTCACCCTAAAAACATCATTTGTATGCCCATCAAATCTTATCTCCCTGTTTATTTGCACACCCCTTCGGCCGATCATGATTGCGATTTCCAAGGTAGAATGTGATACTTACAAGTCAAGAAATCTAAGCCCTTTTGGGTCTATAAGTTCCTGAACAAGTTTTAGCAATACAAGTGGCCAATTTGTAAAGTAAATGAAGTATCGATAAAAATATCATCACATTTATGAAATAAAAGAATTTCTAAGAAAATATAAATTCCTAAACATGTATCCAATTAATTGCAAAAGAAAATTAAAGTGTAGATAATGACATAAGTAGTAAAAGAATTGATATGATTATGTAATAAACTAAGTGCCAATAAGGAACATATGTCTACCTACCCTCTTTCGAGCATATATATATGCTTAGTATTCTGTTAGTTTTATGCAACTATCTATCATCTAAAAGCTTCTAATAGAAACATATCATGAATTATATTTCCTTAAAAGTTGCTTTGTGGCCTATACTATTTCGCAATAGCAAACTGACAATGTGAGTGCACTATAGTTGCAAGATTGCCGCTCTCTCAATTTTTAGTTTCACTTACAACAAATTTTAACATAACCTATTGCCACTTATGCTATGTCAATGAAGTGAAGGAGATATTACTCATTAAAAGGAAATAAAAATAATTCTATCATGAAACAAACTTTCCTAAACATGCCATTACTTCATATTAAAAGAAAAGAGTAAAGAAAACATCTTACGAAGCATAGATAAAACAAAACAAAAATCTTCATCTAAATCAAAGAAAATCCACTAGAAAGTGTTTACAAAAATTATAAGATAATGAAGAACATAATACTTAGCTTTATCCCTTTGAATGAATGTTGAAAAAATCTCTCCAACAAAGTCTCCTACCGATCCATGTGCTGCTCATACTTCCTTACTCAAATATCTAAAAATCCATCACCAATCTCTCCAAAAAATAGAAAAATATACATTTACATAAACTCACACCAAAATCCTCCTCAAAATCTTCCTAATTTTTTTTCTAGACTCCTCTAATTACTTATCATGAGAGGCACCAAGTCTCTTTATTTAAAGAGAAGAAAAAACCACTCCTTTCTCCAAGAAACAGATCTCTTCATCCAAAAGTCACACCCTTTCACTCCAAGAGAAACATATCTTCATTCAAAAGCCACTCCAAGTTTCTAGATTCATTTAACCACCCCAAGGATGTGCATAGCCATCTAGAACCTTACAGAACATCCTATAATCACCAAAAGTC
>JXCR01064011.1:3987-17753 GCA_002079205.1 Phalaenopsis hybrid cultivar | reverse complement strand
TTTTTTTATGGTCAGTGTTGGACTTATTTGGTATGCACATACGTCAAATGTTGCGTATGAAAACATCAAATAATAAATAGTATTGTCTGATTACCGTTCGATTTGCATCTGGCTTAGTTTTATGGACAACACATCAGACTATTGGATGCAAAACGAACACAAATCTGATGTAAAAATAAAATAAATTAAAAAAAAATTAAAAAAATTAATTAAATTTCAACAAGGTGCACACAACATTTAATCCGCATCATATGTCATAACAACATCATATTCAATCATATTACTGATCAAAGCTCTTAAAAATATCAATACTAAAAAAGACATAATGTCACAAATCTAAATTATCAAAACTTTATATTTACACCCTGATCAATATAAGTTCAAACATTTCATAAATTAAAAATACATAAAAACTTCATCTCATCCTCCCCCTCGATTATAGCAGTAACTATTCACTTGTCCCAATGATCTTCTATTTCTCTGTCATGCGTGCTATACTCCATTCAATTTTCTTGTTGGCTTTCACGTAAATGGTGAACCTCCTCAGTCATAACAACGACATGTCTGGCAAGCTCCTCAGTACTCGGGTGTGACGAGCTCGTGCCACCCATAGAAGCACAATAGATGTCGGCCTTCTTCTTCCCCACTGCCTGCACCCATACCTAGAACTTAGACTGCGTAATGGTAGACTGACTATCTCTATTGCTGACAGTGCTCGGGGTCTAGGAGGGGAACTTGCGCCCCTAGAGCTGATCGTACTTCTCGTACATAATAAGGCTTGTCTGTTGAAGATGAATAAAAATATTTGACATATGAGTGCATGAATGGCTTATCAAATATATACAATATATATTATAATGATCATTGCGTCATACAAATTAATGAACCCATTTTAATCATAACAAGTTACTTAAGCCCATTGAAATGGGTCATTTGTGAATAACATTAATTGGAGATAAATGAATATGGTAACTTGATTTCAATCCATTAAAGAAGGCATCAAAATTTGTCTCTTAAGATATCATAAAAAGTTTTAATAATATGTGGTTCAGCCAACCCCATGAATACTGTTGGGAGATTCTTAATTAGCTGGGTAGCACGAGAACAATGAATTCAATTGTTAAAGTTAAGATGATCCTAGTAAAACCATGATAGAGGAGAAACTTTTGTATGAAAATGATGAGGCACTGCACATATACTCTATAATTGACTAATATTAAGCTGCTATTGATTTTATGCTCGGAGAATTTCATAAATTATGATGATATTGTTTATTGGTTAGATTACTATAAGGGCTAAAAAATAAATTGATTTTGTTGCTCATTTGTCTTGTAAAGATCAAAGATCTTCCTAATTGGGGCTTTCATGAACTTTATCACTTAAATTATGATTGATTAAGAGATTAATTGTTTGAATAAGAGTTTGTAGGAAGTTGGGAATGATTTTTCAAGAACAAATTCAAAATATTACATGCAAAACACTTGATGCTAATTAAAAAAGTTTTGAATGCTAATAGTGTTAAAATAACTTGCACACAGAAAAAGTAAAAAAAAAAACAAGTAATACCAATTTTTTATGTGAAATTTTGAATAGTGAAAAATAATGAGCCTTGATTTAGTTGAAATAATCTACTATATGTAGAATGTTACAAAATATGCTCTTTTCATAACTAGAGAAATGTTATAAAATGTGCTCTTGTTCATAATTAGAGAAGACTTAAAAATTNAAGATAGCAAATATTTGTTTTTAAAATTTCACTTTTTAAAACTATTTAAATAATTATTAAATTTAAAATATAACTAAAATATAATTTATTATTAAATATTTAAATTTAAACTTAAACAAAAATTTATTATTTAATATTAAAAAATTTTGTAAGAAATAATGAAATTCCACCCACCAGTATAGTATACTGATAAAACATTGTTCCATTTAACACGTGGCAACTTGACAACGAACCAACGTGGGGTAGAGATGGGACCCACTAGTTTGTTCCTTAAACTGTGTGTGAGGCGTGCCCATTCCGCAAAGCATCACCATTGCGATATTTTTTATGTATTTTAAGGATTTAAATATTATATAAATAAATATAATAACTTTAATGAATATATATATATATATATATATAAATTTATAACACTTTTTTCCACGATTATATAAGTTTAATATATAGAAACGTGTAAAAATTAGAATGCACATTAATATTTCTGGATTTTGTTTAGATTAGTGCAAAATAAACACTTCTTGCATAACAATAATCTCAAAGTAGGTTCATTAGTACTGTTCTGTGTTAAGAAATCTATGGTGGTAGAAAATTTTATACTAAAAAATTTGCATAACAATCACTGGTAAATTTGCGTCGGTCAAATCGGATGCCGATCAAATGTGAATCTGACGCTATTTGAGGTTATAGTTGAATTTGCGTCAGCTTTATGTCTGTTTTTTTTGCGGGTAATTTATGGGTCGCTAATATTAATTTTGTCAGCTTTACATCAAAATAGTTCGACATAAATTATTAGCATCAAATTTTTTTTATGGTCAGTGTTGGACTTATTTGGTATGCACATACGTCAAATGTTGCGTATGAAAACATCAAATAATAAATAGTATTGTCTGATTACCGTTCGATTTGCATCTGGCTTAGTTTTATGGACAACACATCAGACTATTGGATGCAAAACGAACACAAATCTGATGTAAAAATAAAATAAATTAAAAAAAAATTAAAAAAATTAATTAAATTTCAACAAGGTGCACACAACATTTAATCCGCATCATATGTCATAACAACATCATATTCAATCATATTACTGATCAAAGCTCTTAAAAATATCAATACTAAAAAAGACATAATGTCACAAATCTAAATTATCAAAACTTTATATTTACACCCTGATCAATATAAGTTCAAACATTTCATAAATTAAAAATACATAAAAACTTCATCTCATCCTCCCCCTCGATTATAGCAGTAACTATTCACTTGTCCCAATGATCTTCTATTTCTCTGTCATGCGTGCTATACTCCATTCAATTTTCTTGTTGGCTTTCACGTAAATGGTGAACCTCCTCAGTCATAACAACGACATGTCTGGCAAGCTCCTCAGTACTCGGGTGTGACGAGCTCGTGCCACCCATAGAAGCACAATAGATGTCGGCCTTCTTCTTCCCCACTGCCTGCACCCATACCTAGAACTTAGACTGCGTAATGGTAGACTGACTATCTCTATTGCTGACAGTGCTCGGGGTCTAGGAGGGGAACTTGCGCCCCTAGAGCTGATCGTACTTCTCGTACATAATAAGGCTTGTCTGTTGAAGATGAATAAAAATATTTGACATATGAGTGCATGAATGGCTTATCAAATATATACAATATATATTATAATGATCATTGCGTCATACAAATTAATGAACCCATTTTAATCATAACAAGTTACTTAAGCCCATTGAAATGGGTCATTTGTGAATAACATTAATTGGAGATAAATGAATATGGTAACTTGATTTCAATCCATTAAAGAAGGCATCAAAATTTGTCTCTTAAGATATCATAAAAAGTTTTAATAATATGTGGTTCAGCCAACCCCATGAATACTGTTGGGAGATTCTTAATTAGCTGGGTAGCACGAGAACAATGAATTCAATTGTTAAAGTTAAGATGATCCTAGTAAAACCATGATAGAGGAGAAACTTTTGTATGAAAATGATGAGGCACTGCACATATACTCTATAATTGACTAATATTAAGCTGCTATTGATTTTATGCTCGGAGAATTTCATAAATTATGATGATATTGTTTATTGGTTAGATTACTATAAGGGCTAAAAAATAAATTGATTTTGTTGCTCATTTGTCTTGTAAAGATCAAAGATCTTCCTAATTGGGGCTTTCATGAACTTTATCACTTAAATTATGATTGATTAAGAGATTAATTGTTTGAATAAGAGTTTGTAGGAAGTTGGGAATGATTTTTCAGGAACAAATTCAAAATATTACATGCAAAACACTTGATGCTAATTAAAAAAGTTTTGAATGCTAATAGTGTTAAAATAACTTGCACACAGAAAAAGTAAAAAAAAAAACAAGTAATACCAATTTTTTATGTGAAATTTTGAATAGTGAAAAATAATGAGCCTTGATTTAGTTGAAATAATCTACTATATGTAGAATGTTACAAAATATGCTCTTTTCATAACTAGAGAAATGTTATAAAATGTGCTCTTGTTCATAATTAGAGAAGACTTAAAAATTTTTTTTTGAAGTACTCACTTTTATTGCATCTGATTTTAGTAGAATGGTGGAAGGTGATAATAGTGATCGAGTAATGATAATTGAGCAGTACTAATTGAACATATATGATCAAAAGATGGTGATCATGTGACAACAATACTCAATTTAGGGTGAATAAATAATGAGAGTCAAATGATGATTATATATGATAACAGTCAAGTTATGGTGGATGGGCTACAATGCACAAGAAATGATAGTCGGATTATGATAGTTGAACAATTATAATTGCCAATTATGATCATTTTTTCTTCAAATCTATTAGCTTTTCTTCTTCTTGATAATTAAAATCTATTTATTTTTTTTGTAAATGTGTTATTTTAATTATTTGTCCAAAATCTCATAGCACTACGAGTAACTTGAACTAATTCTTTTCATTATTTGATATTTAGTTAGTATTTACATGTCCTAATAATCTCAAATTAAATAAGTTTTAGCTTGTTGAATGATTTATTGCAATATTTAATTTGATTATAAATTTAATGAAATTGCATCAAGATATGTTTTATATGGTTTTTATGGTGAGTTAATTATTTAACTTTGGATCGGAATTTTTTTATAAAAAAAAATGTCAAAATGCATGACAACATGTATCCACGGTAATTAAAATTTTTTTGTCAGCAGCATGCTGCTTTTTTGTCCACGTGATGGGCCACTAAAATACAGAAACATAGTTTTCCGAATGCTCGAGTAAAACGTGCTGCATTCAATTAATTTTCAGCCATATGATGCAGCGCATTATAGATATTGTATTTAAGTGGGGCCGGGTTCAACAAGATTGCAGCACGCTATGGCGCATTCAATGGCTAGACTGCGATATGCGTTTCCATGCACACCGGTAATTATAAATCTCAAATGTAATCTGTTTTTGAATTGTTCTTTCACTTATATAATTACCGTTTATATATATATATATATATATATATATACCTAGGTATGCAGATATTTCATTTTAATATGTCTATTTTTCTCTATAATGACAAATAAAATTATTATGCTGATCCAAGGGTGCCTAGGAAACACATCCAAGACATAAAACATTTTGCAAGGAAAGATACGAAAGAATACATTTGAGAAAATTAAGAATGCATAGCCTTTATTTATAGCAGCATGTCTCGGTCTGATAAGATTACATATCAGTCTTGTTATCATTAGCCGTCAGAGGAACTTTTTAGTAATTACAAAAGTACTTGAATATAATAAGAGTGCCAGAATGATTCGGTCAGTAAGAGGTTTGTCGGTTGCTTTCCCCTCCATGACCCCGTTGGTGCTTGATATGAAAATGGGTAATCTGCCGATTGGCCTGAGAGTTGATCGTCGTCTTGTGGAGAATCCTTTGGCATGTTCTTTCGGTCGCTCGATCCACGTCTTCTTCTCTAGCATCAAATCCGTCGTCGATCCACAAGCATGTCCGATCGGTTGTTCCTTCCTCCTGATACATTCATGTTTCCTAAGATTTGTGTTCCTATATTTTTCCTATACATATTTAGTTTATCGATTATGTTGTTCTTTGGAAGCTGCAAAGCACACAAGGGCACGAAAATCTTTTTAACATATAAGAAATAGTTTAATGACATTATTATGTAATAACGAGCTTTCCTAAATTTTTGTGCCCGGATCGCTATGAATAAGCCATGAGAGAGGGGAAATTTGTGCCTTCTCTTTCCCTTCTACCTCTTGAAAACCTCCGTCTTCTCCCTCTCACGTCTGCTACTATGTCCAACAGAGAGGCATCGTTTGCCGACAAGGATGCCCTTCTTAAGGCTATGAGTGACATGCGGGAAAAGGATCATAAACCAGACACAAAGCAAAAGCAGGCAAACGAAATCTCCTCAAGGGAGTTGAGCAAGAAGAGGGTTGTGCAGAAGCCGCAAACTTGGGGAGGGGGGGTTTTTTCCTCTGATGTAGGGCTAAAGGAGACTGGAGAGGATCATATTTCTTACACTACATCTAACTAGAAACGAATTTTATGTATGTATCTTGAATCATGCCTTTTGGTTTTTGTTGCGATTATCAGAGTTCTAATTTTCGATTCTATCTCGTCAGATGCTGACTGAGGACACGCGGTTGTTGTTGATCAAATCATTGCGAGGGATCAGACACCGTCAAATAGTTTGTTGTGGAACAGGGAGCCATGGGGCATGGTACGATGGATTTGGGCATTGCCGCCCAGAGAATGGAGGAGAATTCACCCCACGGTGGGGGGCAAGAGAATGTGAAGAGGGCGTCAAAGAATATGAGAACTTATAGTGATGTGGTGTTCTCTTTTTGTTTTCCTTCAATTTGGTGATTACACGTGTTCANTATCTTGAATCATGCCTTTTGGTTTTTGTTGCGATTATCAGAGTTCTAATTTTCGATTCTATCTCGTCAGATACTGACTGAGGACATGCGGCTGTTGTTGATCAAATCATTGCGAGGGATGAGACACCGTCAAATAGTTTGTTGTGGAACAGGGAGCCATGGGGCATGGTACGATGGAATTGGGCATTGCCGCCCAGAGAATGGAGGAGAATTCACCCCACGGTGGGGGGCAAGAGAATGTGAAGAGGGCGTCAAAGAATATGAGAACGTATAGTGATGTGGTGTTCTCTTTTTGTTTTCCTTCAATTTGGTGATTACACGTGTTCGTAACAAAAATTGTGATTTGGGCTTTGTAAACAAACTTGATAAAGCAAGGAGTTTTTCGAGCCGAGGGCTTTGACACTTTAAATTTTTTTTCTTTATTCTAACGATTTTTTTCAAATTCATGAGCAATTTTTGTTCGGTCATGATATGTTGGAAGGTATGGGGGTATATATGTATATGTGTGTTAGAAATGGTTTGATTTATTTCTTATGGGTGATTGTCTCACGCTCATCGCGGGCGATGATTGTTTTCACAGCCCTCTCAGAGCCTGTTGTTGTAGGGTGATGATCGTTTTCACACCCCTCTAAGAGCATGTCGCTGCCGTGCGTGAATGTTATAGCTAGGGCTCAAGACAATCTTTTTTTATATCCCTCGCAGAACTTGTCAATGTCAGGTACTGAAACATCCCATAGGTCATTTATGATCGTTATGCGCCCTCACGAAGCTTGTCGCTATTGGGTGTCAACCCTTTCCCCTACATTTTTTTTAGAAAATGACTAATACATTCTAACAGGTATTTTTTGTAAGAATATGACTCCCCATAATTTGTACGCCATCAACAGATTTCTATCATCCAACAAGAATCAATAGGGATCACACGAATCTCGAAGTAATTTTTTGAGCAATAAATATTCAAACATCGATAAAAAGTCATCTGAAGTTCTGATTTCAGTAAACTACAGTCAAACTGACATAGTCGGGAAGAACCAATGTTACCAAAATTGATCAAATCCGAACTAAATCAAGCCCAGATCAAGTCATTCAACTACTTTAAAAAGATTTCTGGACACATTTGAAAGGTTAATGGAATGTAAATACGGAGGAGTCTAAGTCAAATCGAGCGTCTTGACAAGAAGAATCAACGAGCCCAAGATCACTCAATTCCCACATCATTAAAACGCTCAAATGCCCATGAAATACCGTCTAATTGAGAGAAGCCCTTTGAGCCGTCTGATCAAAGTGATATTCTTACATTAATTGCATCTAGAACTCTATAAATAAAGTCATACCCCTTTCATGAGGGGGGAAGGGTGCTTAAGGCCTAAGGAGAGCTTGAGGCTTGAGGAAGAGCTTCAAACTTTAAGGAGCTGAAGTCCACCAACACTTGTACCGTCATCGACCACTGCTAGCCGTCATCAACAACTGCAACCGCCGTCGAGCACTTCTGCCACCGTCGACCATTGTCGATCACCATTGACCACCGCCGATTGTTTTCGAGCATTGTCCGTCGCCACCGAGCATTGTTTATCGCCGACGACAACCATCAACCACTATTGACTATTGTCGATCATCACCTCCCGGCCGCCATTGATCATTATCATTTATTGTCCGTTCCTTGCGAAAATTTTATTCTTATGTCAACGTTGTAACTTGGGTGTCTTTCTATTTCTTTCTCGCATGTAGGACAAGGGGTTGTACTTGTAATCATCATTTATAATGAAACTCTTCAGCTGGGTCAAACCTGTGGTATTTCCCTTTACGGGTTTTTCACGTAAAAACTTCTGATGTTATTACTAGTTGATTTTCTCGCTTCTGAGTATGTGTTGAATATTTGTACCACGCTAAAACGGTAAACTGCTACTCTACAACTGTGAATTACCTAGCACACATCAATTCTAAACCTTAGAAAGAATATTGCATCCAAATAAAAATGAGAAAGCCAAAAAAAATAATAATAAAGTCCTACAGGTTCTTAAATCTCATTTTCCTCATTTCTGCATCGAATCTATGATTTAATAAATCCTATTGGAACGCTAATTTATTTGAGTTGGAGAAGCTAATGTGCTCCAATGCAGTGAGAGTAAGGGTAGAAAGACAAGGGTTACCCTCCTTACTGGTTTCTGGCACAAAGAGACAAGAAGATGGAGAAATATGGGAGTTTTTGGAGGACCTCCATCACTTTACATTGTGATTCTGTCGTTGCTCTCCAAGCTAGCCCACATCTCTCCTCACCGTGCTGCACGCCTTCCCCTCAGTCCATCTCAAAATCAACCCCCCCAGACCGAAATCTAAAACTAATTAGCCAAAAAATTAACAAAAAAATTGTTTGATTCAAAGTCTAACAGTTATGATTGAGCAAAAACTTAACCAAGCAATTTTACGAAACTGTGGTTGGTTCCATGGTCCAATGATTTGACCTTTTTTTCAGCCGATTTTATCATGATTTCTCTCCTAGACCATTTAATTAGATAACTAGATCGATAAATAGACACTTCACGGTGTGACATATTGAATTGGCTGGTCTGGTCCTATCCAATTTCCATAACATTATATATAACATTTAAATTACAAATTTAGCACGCATCTTATTTATGTATGAAAATACAAAAAATTTTATTTTTTAAAATTTAAAATGATGATATTTTTATATGATATTAATGTGTTCAAGCACTATGAATATAAAAATTTAAATTTAAATGTTTTGTGAGGAATCATAAACTTCGAGCACGGATGAAAATGCCCCTAAAAAAAGAAAATTACTCCAAAACCACGATCACTTTTGCCCATTAAACTCCTAAAGGCCACAACTTTCCCTGCCGCATCCTCCCAGCCCTTTCGTACTCTTCCCATTCAGCGGCTTTTCTCCCACCATTTTCTGCACCTCTTTTGCTCACCCCAGCTCAAGGCCGCCGACTCTCGAATTATCTCTTTCATGCTGCCGCGATGAACCTTTGGACCGACGATAACGCCTCAATGATGGAAGCCTTCATGGCTTCAGACGTCCAGATCTTTCCCTGGACGCCGGCGCCGGCATCGGAGACACATATCCCCACTTTATCCTCTGCTCCAGCCGGCGTACCGGAGTACTTCAACCAGGAAACCTTACAACACCGCCTCCAGATGCTAATCGAAGGAGCAAGGGAAAGCTGGACATACGCCATCTTCTGGCAATCCTCCGTCGATGTAGGCTTCGGTGCTTCCATTCTCGGCTGGGGAGACGGTTACTACAAGGGCTGCGAGGAGGACAAGCGGAAACGGAGGAAAGCCACGACGACCGCTACGGCCGAGCAGGAGCACCGGAAGAGCGTGCTTCGGGAACTCAACTTCCTGATATCTGGCGCCGGATCGTCGCCGGACGGTGCTGTGGAGGAGGAGGTCTCTGATACCGAGTGGTTCTTCCTCGTATCGATGACACAGTCGTTCGTAAACGGCTCTGGTCTCCCAGGTCAGGCGTTTCTGACCGGCTCCCCTTCTTGGATCGCCGGCAAGGACCGGATCGCCGTTGCGTCTTGCGAGCGCGTGAAGCAGGCCCATGTACTCGGGCTGCAGAGCATGGTCTGCGTCCCCATCGAAAGCGGTGTTCTCGAGCTCGGATCGACGGAGTTGATCTTCTACAGCGCCGAGATGATGAACCGGATCAAGATCCTGTTCAATTTCAACAACCTCGAGGCCCCGGAGGCAGGATCGTGGCTCCCATCGCAGCCAGTCACGCCGGCGATGCCCGACCATGGTGATACCGATCCCTCTGTGATGTGGATATCGGATCCATCCTTTATCGAGATCAAGGATCCCGCATGTCCTGCAATCGCCGAAATCTCTGTTTCAAAACCACAATTTTATTTGGATAACCCTAGCAGCAGTAGTCTCACTGAAACCCACACATTGATTCCTCCCCAACCACAGCCGCAAAGCCCCCAACAACTGCAGCAACCGGCTTCATTTTACACCCGAGAGCTCAATATCTCTGATTTTGGAATAACTAGCGCCGGCCCTCGCCAGTCCTTCAAATTGGAATCCGGTGACGCTCTAAATTTCGGCGAAAGGAATTCCTCCCCCGCTCCCGCTACTACGGGATTCCTCTCTAACGAGAAAAAGAGGAAGAAATCCTCAAACAACGACGAAGGCATGCTCTCCTTCGTCTCAGCCGGTCAGGAGAAACCCTTGGCCACCACCGAAGACTCCGACCACTCAGATCTAGAGGCATCCGTTCGCGAGGTGGAAAGCTGCAGAGCAGTGGAGCCGGAGAAACGGCCGAAGAAGCGTGGGCGCAAGCCAGCAAATGGCCGAGAGGAACCCCTCAACCACGTGGAAGCCGAGCGGATGCGGCGAGAGAAACTCAACCAGCGTTTCTACGCCCTCCGCGCCGTGGTTCCCAACGTCTCCAAGATGGACAAGGCTTCGCTCCTCGCCGACGCAATCTCCTATATCAAGGAACTCCGTTCAAAGCTTCAAACACTGGAGAACGAGAAAGACGGACTGGCATCGACTGTAGAGACGCTAAAAAAGGAGCGCGATGCGGCGCCAGTCCGGACGCAGGATCAGGAAGCGAGAATGGGGAGCGGCAATGGGCGGTGCGTTGGTGTAGAAATTGAGGTGAAGATACTCGGTGCGGAGGCGATGATTCGTTTGCAGTGCAATAAACGAAACCACCCTGCGGCGAGGTTGATGGCGGCGCTCAAGGAACTGGATCTGGAGTTATACTACGCCAGCGTATCGGCCGTTAAGGATCTCATGATCCAGCAAGCAACAGTTAAGATGTCGGGGCGTGGGTATACGCAGGAGCAGCTTAGCGCTCTGCTTTACTCCCGCGTCGCAGATCCAGCACCTTCACCTTCCTAAGCTTCATTCCTGTACAAAAAAAAAAAAGGCCACCTTTTTAATGCTGCCATTAAGCCTTCGATCCATCCACCTGGCATCAGTAGTGTCTGTGCTGCCAAGCCATCATTTTGAGGTTCGTGCGGGTTCAGCATTGAAATTGGAGTGTGTGTGTTCCAATATGAATGCATGATTATATTTATATTTATGTAAAAAAGACAGTGGTGTTTAGTTTTCTCTCAGATGTAATTGAGTTTTTGCTTTTTAATTTTCTGTCTGTGAAATCTGCTGCATAATATCTGGAATGGAATGTTGGCCATTTCCTTTACCCTATTTGAGATTGCAATGGATGGAAAGGAGAGATCTTAAAATAACGGTGTTTGGTTTTATTTTGGAAGTATGGAATCTTATCATGTGTTTCTAATCAAATTGTTTATATTGCCCACGCCATTGACTGGAGTCATATGCCAAATCCCTGAGGCTGAGATTTTGAAGCGGAGCGATCGAAGCCGCCGAGACTGAGTGATTGAAGCTAAACAATCGAAGTCGGTCACCTCAAAATGAGCAACCAAAAAAAAATACTCGAAATCAAACTTTAGAGGAATAGACATTTGATTAGAACTTAAATATCTGAACCTAAAAATTTAGAATAGAATAGGCTTAAAAGCGTCATTTCATTAAATCCTGCCCGAACATTATAAATAGAGAGAATTAAATGAAATTCAACACATTAAAAATGATGATCCCAAAATGGAGAGACCCTTGAATAGATATTTCTTCTCCAATCCCTATCTGATTTCGTTGTGTGATTATTAAAATTTATATTTTTTAAAATTTTCTTAATTTAATATCATTGAGATACATAAATGATCTGCACGAATCTCGAGATTATCTGTAATATGCCTCTGCCAAATTAGCTACCATCAGTCGACTTCTCCCCCCAATGGAGGACTCAGATGAGGGACTTTTACCTCCTAACGGAGGATCTTTCCCTTCGAACTGAGGATGACAACCGAGGACTTTTCCCTCCAAATGAAGGAAGCTAGCATAAGGTTTTCCTTTCGAATGATCACTATCCAATACTACCCTTTTTTAAATCAAGGGTAATATTGTAATTTACTTTTTATCCATCATATAATCTATAAATAGAATGATCATTTCATGTAAAGAGGTTTTTTGAGCTCTCATTATTTGGAAGCTAGTAGAAAGTTTTCCTTTCGCCCGAGAATATCCAATACTACCTTTTTTTTAAATCAACGGTAATATTGTAATTTACTTTTTATCCATCGTATAATCTATAAATAGAATGATCATTTCATGTAATGAGGTTTTTTGAGCTCCCATTATTTGGAAGCTAGCAGAAGGTTTCCTTCCGCCCGAGAATACTTCGATTCGCTCCTGAGGGGGCAAATTNTTTTTTAAATCAAGGGTAATATTGTAATTTACTTTTTATCCATCATATAATCTATAAATAGAATGATCATTTAATGTAATGAGGTTCTTTGAGCTCCCATTATTTGGAAGCTAGCAGAAGGTTTTCCTTCCGCCCAAGAATACTTCGATTCGCTCCTGAGGGGGCAAATCTTCCTCTTCTTCTCTTTCTCTTCTTCACTCACTCACTCCCTCCCACAATCTCTTCTCTCAGTCTCACGCTCTTTTCCTTGGGGATGGTCTATCATATATATTTAAATTCAACACAAATACAATCTTTAAGCCTAACATTCTCATTGGAGTGTAAGTCAGCGTATACCTCTGTTATCTGTGAATGAAAAGACCGTAAACTCGAATACAATTGTAATCAAGCAGGTAAATGGGCGTGATCCTAAACAAAATAAAAATCAATAAAGCTATATTTAGTGCTCTTCATTAAAAAAATTGCCCACAGAATCAGAAAGATGTTAGAAAACATTATAGTGACCAAATTATGCTTAAAATAAATTAACTCTTTTAAAATTTCTTTATAATAAATAAAAATGAATAACTAATGTTTAATTAGCTTCGTCACAAACGAATGGAATAATTTTAAAATTAATTGTGTTCAAATTTTTATTTGATTGGCCGAAAAAAGCCATTCTGTTAAAAGTTGGAGTAATTATTAAAAAAATACAAGGCCATTTTGTAAAATCATCAGGGCTGTCAAAACGGCTCGTTGTTCACGAATTGCTTGTGTTCAACTCGTTAAGAAGCTCGTGTTTGACTTGTTCGCTAGGTTAACGAGCCGAACACAAACAACACGAACCAATATATATTCGCTCGTGTTCGACTTGTTTTGGCTCGAAATACTATTAATCAATTATATATATATATATATATA
>JXCR01063961.1:3941-32134 GCA_002079205.1 Phalaenopsis hybrid cultivar | reverse complement strand
ACCAGATTAAAACCTTAGTTCTTCTGATCTCCTTTTTCCACATGGAACTAACAAAGGACAATTGAATCCTAACTGTCAAAAAAGCTCATCCAAACCGTTAAAGATTGTATCATGTAAAAAAAAGGACATTAATGAGTGCTCCAACCTACTTCAAGGTAGATCTAGGCAATGAGCAGGGAGAGGCAGGGTGGGGCGAGACAAATAAGACCTATTCTTTAACCCAACCTAGATGAAAATGATTACGCTTCTTTGAACCCAGCTATGTTTTGTTAAATCAAACTAGAATGAATCCTTCACGTGTATGAATCATGCATTCTTATTGACATCTCCGCCACAAAAGAAATTAAAAAAAAAAACTAAAAGAGAGGTCGTAATTATTAGGCATCCCTTCAAAAGGTGTATTCTACGGATAATTTACCTAGGATGTTAACTTACAAAAGATGGCTCCTTCAAAGAGACTTTGAAGAAGAGAAAGCGACGACATAAATGCAATGCCAACTGGCGGAGGCGCAAAACCTTTACATTTATTTTAGGCTTATGCTTAGAGACTACATTTTGTATCAATAAAGTAATCCATATGCTTGCTTGTATTCGTAGAAAATGACCACTAAAACTATCAACATCTTGCTTCTTTAAAGCTTGCATTGAGGATGCCCATCAAAATTCTACTTTCTCTATTAGAAGTTCCAATATCAAACCTCTGCTAGTAAGCTTTTAAATCATTTTTAAGTGATTATTAAGAGTTCTAATATAACAAATAGAAATCGCTATCATTTTATAAACCTAATTTTAAATAGGTGCTTTAGCCAAAAAAAAAAAGAAATCATATTTCTCTCCCTTCAAACAAAGAATAATTTCGGGCATTCCTCTCAGAAGTGCAAGCATAATTATTAGCGCCAAATTCAACCATAAAGCTTCTGTCTTTCATGATAAGAAAAAGATATGATCAAATAACAAAGGTTGCTCTCTTTAATAATGCATAAATGACATCATCAACCTTCCATTAAAGGGAAATGGGCCCGAGTTACAAGTTTGTGCCCGTCTGAAATCCAAATTACTTAGCTATACATGTGGGATGGACAAGAGATTGCTACTTCACAAGATCGACCCATACTTAAGGATCATTAATCAGTTAAGGGCATTATGTTCATCGAAAATAATTAAATGAAACAATAATACCAAAGAGTAACATACAACAATAATTATATAATATATAAATGATTTGCCATATTAGAGCACAAATAATAACTTTCCTTCAAACTACCATTTTGTAGTACTTTTATCTATTTAATTTCACAATAATTAACGAAACTTAAACGATTTCTTCTCACAGTGCTTTATAAACCTACTTCATATCCCTGATACATTAGCCCACTTAATGCTCTATAATTGGAAACAGTATAAAAAGCTAGATCTAATAGCCTACCAAATATTATATTGAATTCTTTGCAGTGAAGGGTCTCCTCTATTACTTCACAGGAGCTTTAAGTCTGAAGTCTTAACATATCAAACTTAAGTACGAAAAAAAAAAGGTGGCAAATTCAAACAAAAATAAAAATCCTTGCAAATTCACATAAATAACACATTAGGAAAGGAAAGAAAAGAAAGCACAACATGACTAATAGTAAACATATGAGATTGATATTTTTGATATTTTCATAACCAAAATAGAAAATGTCAAAAAAAATTTGACATCGCAAAAAAATATGATAAAAATTCAAGTTAGACATGCAGTCACACACCGCAAAAATCTCATTATGAGACTAAAAAAACGCAAATGTATTCTTTAAGTATATTGGATTATCAAGTAATTAGATTGTTCTGAAAAATTTGCTATTGTAAGATTAAACCTACAACAAAATACATTTCAATAAAAAACTGAAATCCATATACCCTAGCACTAGGAATACTTGTTCTTTATTGTGCTTCCAGTGTTACACCACATCTCTATACTAACTTAAATTATAAGATTATTGAAAAAATTTTAAAATTTTCAAGCAATTGAACAGTCAGAAAAGGCCTTTGTTCCCTTCAAGAACTTTCTTTCATTTGAAAAGTAAGATGATAAAAAATTGAAACGTGAAGAGAAATATTGAAGATATTTCTCATAAAAAATAAGAAAGGAAAACATTGATATAGGAGGAGAGGATAATAGATATGTCAAACCAACATTCTCCTTGACCACTCGAATGATCTTGAGCCGAAGTGTGTCAAAGTCACCATCATCCTTAATTTTCTTCACAACATCCTCTCTTGTTGGTAGCCGCCTCTCCTCCATGTTGATTTGGCCAAAATTGCTAAACCTAGTCAAAGAAACCGAAAATATCCATATATTAAAGAGAAAAAAAAGACAACAGTAAATTTCTCAATCTTATTTTTCATACATCCAATGATTTCAAAACATACAATTTGACTTATATTTTCCAAGGTATTATGAAATGGACACAATAAATAAAAAGTAATATAAATAACACTAACAAATTAGAAAGTTTTGTAAATGTTGACCAAAGAATGTTTGAAAAATAATTTAAAAAAAGAAATCATGCCTATTTATTTAGGACATCTTTGATTTACGAGTTAGTAGAATAGCTAACCAAAATATCCTGAAACTTCAAGACAACGCTCTTAACTCATCTTCCTACTTTCTTTTAGCCACAAGCCTCTAATGGGAATTTGTTGTTGGGCTTTGTTTCCTTAGAGTTTGGTGATCGGAATAGGCTTAAGCGAAGGTGGTTGACCAAATAGGGGATGAAGAAAGAACTTTGCAGAAGAGCTTGGATGATAAGTTGGAAAAAAAAACTGAGGGAATAAAATGAAAGAAGGTTTTTAAAGAATAGGGAAGGTGAATTGAATCTGATCAACCAATGATGAAGAGAGAGAAGGGATAAAAGAGTTAGGCCTCAAAGATTTATTTTATCCTTCACCAATAATTACATCCCAAGGCATCTCTTTATGAAAGAACATGCTCTATAATAAAAAAATAACCATATTATAGTATATGATAAAGGCAACACAACTAATCAAATCATTAACTTACATTAGTCTATTAGTTCTTAAAAACTCCTCTCTTAAAGAGCTAAAAGCGACGACCAATGGAGGAGGAAGCCAAAATAACTCATTTGTATAATACGGATCTTCATGGTAGTCTCAGTGTAATAGATCTAGAGGCTCAAGCTCAAAAATAAACAAAGTAAAATGTCTTACAATAATCCCAACACAGACAAGAGAATATGATGAATCAAATAATATCATGAATTCAACATGAACAATGTCAAAGAAACGCACTACTAGAGTGACTAGGAGGGAATGGTCGGTGATCACATTGGGCAAGAGAGTTACTTAAAAAGGTATGAGATGTCAGACCATATAAGCAAGTTGAGCAGCATAAACCCATTATTATTGCCTGGATTACAACACCACATGAAGATTACATACTATCATTAACATTTTAAATCTCAAATCATGTAGGTTAATCATAGCTTGGTTAACCTCTTTATATTAAAATTCAACATGAGCTCAAATTATAAGCACTGGAACCACTCCACCATAAAAAGGCTCAAAATCCTAGTTTTTATATTCATGCACTTTTGTATTTAGATTATAAAAGGATATCATATAATCTATTTTAAAATTGAATAAAATATTAAATTTTGCCTATAAATAATTCCTTTTTAGAAGCTTAGTGATTGATATAAGAGTTTGGTACTTTGAATAAATCTAAGGCTTTGCACCCTCCCTCGACCCAAGTGGTCGCCCTCTTCACCTTAATAACCCTAAAAGCATCCTACAAGGCTACAACAATTCCCAAAGCCTAACCTATACATCATCTTCCCTCCATACCAAACCCTTGTTAACTACCTCTTAGGTTTGAACCCTACCAAAAAACCCTACCTTCTACCATTTCCATAGGTCTTAACCCTCTCTCGATCAAGCATTAAGAAAAAAAAAACCCTATCCCACAAAATAATTCCCTCTTCCAAACTAGCTTTCTTCCTCTACACAAAACACCAAAAAACCTAACCCCAATCCCACCAAACCATTTCAAAGCCTTACTCACATCCACTACATACCACTACCAAGCAAAGAAGGATTTCATCCCAAGATCCTCCCACTACCATTTCATAAAATTTGGTATCATAGCAATGTCTCCAAGGATGCCCACAAACAAGAATCTAAGGTGTTTAAAAGGCGTAGCAATAAGAGGAGCATCCTCTGCAACAATTAGGATACCATTAGCATCAAGTGTTGATGTCGTCTCCACTTGTGAGCAACCTTAAACCCATGCCTTTAATCCTTTGCATTGGTAGATTAATCTTTGAATAGAGATATAGAACTTTTGGCATGTCACTTGGCAAATTTTTGATTTAATGCATAATCTCCAAGTAGTTTGCACCATTTAAAAGATAGTCATTCCTAAAATAAATCCTATCCAACCACTAATATTTGAGAGCTATATATTTGTAAGGTGTGATGAAAAAAAAAGGTTTATCGGCTGTTGAATGGGCTTTAAAATAAGGAACTAAAATTATATTTTTTTAAACTTGCTTTTGAGATGCTACTCTATGCATGTTTATTTAGTTTTAGAAATTAGTAGTTCAACAAGTGCTTGATGATCCTAAAATATTTATTCATACACTTGCATTGGCGTCTTTTGAAAAATACAACAAAATATTGCATTAGCAATTTTTTTTCAGAAAATTAAAAGCACTTCATTTCTTTCTTCTATGTTGTACAGCATACCTAACAATCAACATCTCTAGATCAATTTGAAGAGCATTAAAAAATCAACGATGGTAAATATAAAAGTCCACAAAACTCTTTTGGCAGCTTAAGAAATAATAATGGAAAATATGGAAATCATTGCAAAACTTAACACCAAGGAAATAAACCCTACATGATGCACACAACGATACTAACTACTCTCATCATAGAGATGAAAATTTTAGGAAAATGACTATATAGAGACACTAACCTAGACAAAATTTTAGGGTAAATCAGAAAATTAAAAGCACTTCATTGCATTCTTCTATGTTGCACATCAGACCTAACGAATTAACATCTTTAGATCAATTTGAAGAACATTAAATAATCAACGATGGTAAATTTTAAAGCCCGCAAAACTCTTTTAGCAACTTGGGGAATGATAATGGAAGATATGGAAATCAATTGCAAAACTTAACACCAAGGAAATAAACCTTGCATGATGCACACGAGGATACTAACTATCCTCACCATGAAGGTAAAAAATTTAGAAAAATGAAGACACCAACCTAGAAAAAATTTTAGGGCTTATAATATGAATAAAACAAAGCTTTTCCATTTGATGGTGTTCATAACCCAGTAATTATTAGTTTGGTCCCCAGAGATGGAGGACCTTTTATTGTATAGCATGTATTACTATCAAAGAATTAATTTTGCTACACATACAAATAAGATATGCTAAGATATGTAATGGTAGAATTACATTAATTTGGGTAAAAATATACATAATAAAATAAAAAATTATCCAAGATATCAGGAGAAGAAACTCTGTGGCCAACCCCACACATTTAAAAAGTGTACAATGAAGGGTGCTAATTATCTAAACACATTTGCGGATAAGTTAGAACAAACAACGTTGAGCAAGATGTTGGTAACAAACTTGTGATTGGACATAGACAAAAAATTAAGAATGAGATTTAGCTTCAAATCCTTTGACCATAGAGGATATACTCCACATGCTCTCTTGATATAAAATAATTGATACCAAATTCAAAATCTAAAAATCAAGTCATCCGTATCAGCATTCCTAAGTCCTACTAATAGACCCTCAGCATCTTTTTTTGCCTACATTGCAGTTCCCACCCAAAAATTCTCACTAAGGCATCCCCTGGAAACACTATAGGATTGCTATTTTGAGAGCCATAAGAAATGTATTATGCAATGTAAGTGTATGAAAAAAAAAATACTCTTCTTACATGAGATTGAAACTCCTGAGGATTTAAAGAAACTTTGAGACTATACACCCTTGTTTTATGATGAGATTATTACTACACCTTTAGCTACATTAAGATATCTTTTTGCTTCAAAATCTGATTTTGAAGATTGGAGGAATAAGAAAATTTTTCAAAATGCATACAACATATAAAAAAAAAGGTGATTTAATGAAATAAAAGTATGGATTACTTATTAAAGGCGACAGTACAATGAATGCCATATATACTCTAGCACACATTGGGGCAAGCCTGCACTTGAAGCACATCATAGAGCATTCCATATTAGCTGGGCAAATAACACATCCTTGCTTGTGACCGCTAGATGCCTAGTTCAACCTTGACAATAAGACATAGATGTTATCCACTATAATCAATACAATACTTGTGAATTCAAAGTCTCCAACCATAAGAAAAAAAGCACAAATTCAATTGTTTGTGATTGACTCGCATGTTGATTCCCCTCCGCCTTAGACATTTTAGTGTTCATATCCCCCATCTACCTCAGACACCTATTCTAGTGATCTTGGTCCTCCATTTATCTTAAACACTTATCATGATAGCCCTAGCCCCCGATCTCCCTTATGCATCCATTTTGATAAGCATGTCATTACAAAGAAGGATCGAGCTAATTGATATACTCTCTAATGACCTGTGAACGAAGACTTTTCTTTCTGTAAATAGCAAAGAACTTGTTTTCACTCAGATACATATACATAATATTGTTGTAAGCCGTTACCCTAACTACTAACTCATCCTCTAGTGACTTGGGTGAGTCCTCCCTTCAAAAAGGATGATACATATTTGTCTCATAAGATACATATACCTCTTGTGAGTTCAATGAGTTAAAAGATGAGTTACTCTCAATAAGTGATATAATCCCTCTTAGAAATGACTCTAAGATCACCATTATTAAATATCTAATGCAACCACTAAGCAGTTAAAGTTACACAATGACATGATTTATTTTTTTGACATCCTAANTTTGACATATTTTTAATAATGATCATTTCAATGATCATTTTATTCAATCATGGTTATATTAAGGGTCTGTTTAGCACGGCAGTGTAGTTTTATTTGTTTAGATAAATTACGTTTGGACAGCTTTTTCAAAAATTTGTTGGTGTGTGTTTTACCACCAGTCATGGTTAGGTGCGGTGTCAATTTTTTAGCTGCAGTTTGACTTTTAAAAAAAAATTTAATAGTCGTCGCAGCTTTTTGAATATCAAATTATTTTTCTGCAGTTTCACAGCTGCTTTTTAATAACTTGCAACTGCCAAAAAAAAACCCTAAAACTAATACTAATGAATATGTCTATAATATAAATAGTGATTTGGTGAGTTAAATCTTAGGGATTATATGGGTGAGCTTGCTATTGTTTTTGCTAACTGTCTGCCGATATGAGTTTTCGAATCAAATTGGCCTCTATTNCATAAAAAATTACATTGGGGAATGGAAATACTCTACACATTGTAAATAAAGACCAAGGTCTTCTCCTAACTCTCTCTCGTAAANTGGTGATCGGAATAGGCTTAAGCGAAGGTGGTTGACCAAATAGGGGATGAAGAAAGAACTTTGCAGAAGAGCCTGGATGATAAGTTGGAAAAAAAAACTGAAGGAATAAAATGAAAGAAGGTTTTTAAAGAATAGGGAAGGTGAATTGAATCTAATCAACCAATGATGAAGAGAGAGAAGGGATAAAAGAGTTAGGCCTCAAAGATTTATTTCATCCTTCACCAATAATTACATCCCAAGTCATCTCTTTATGTAAGAACATGCTCTATAATAAAAAATAACCATATTATAGTATGTGATAAAGGCAACACAACTAATCAAATCATTAACTTACATTAGTCTCTTAGTTCTTAAAAACTCCTCTCTTAAAGAGCTAAAAGTGACGACCAATGGAGGAGGAAGCCAAAATAACTCATTTGTATAATAAGGATCTTCATGGCAGTCTCAGTGTAATAGATCTAGAGGCTCAAGCTCAAAAATAAACAAAGTAAAATGCCTTACAATAATCCCAACATAGACAAGAGATTATGATGAATCAAATAATATCATGAATTCAACATGAACAATATCAAAGAAACGCACTACTAGAGTGACTAGGAGGGAATGGTCAGTGATCACATTGGGCAAGAGAGTTACTTAAAAAGGTATGAGATGTCTGACCATATAAGCAAGTTGAGCAGCATAAACCCATTATTATTGCCTGGATTACAGCACCACATGAAGATTACATCCTATCATTAACATTTTAAATCTCAAATCATGTAGGTTAATCATAGCTTGGCTAGCCTCTTTATATTAAAATTCAACATGAGCTCAAATTATAAGCACTGGAACCACTCCACCATAAAATGGCTTAAAATCCTAGTTTTTATATTCATGCACTTTTATATTTAGATCATAAAAGGACATCATATAATCTATTTTAAAATTGAATAAAATATTAAATTTTGCCTATAAATAATTCCTTTTAAGAAGCATAGTGATTGATATAAGAGTTTGTTACTTTGAATAAATCTAAGGCTTTGCACCCTCCCTCAACCCAAGTGGTCACCCTCTTCACCTTAATAACCCTAAAAGCATCCTACAAGGCTACAACAATTCCCAAAGCCTAACCTATACATCATCTTCCCTCCATACCAAACCCTTGTTAACTACCTCTTAGGTTTGAACCCTACCAAAAAACCCTACCTTCTACCATTTCCATAGGTCTTAACCCTCTCTCGATCAAGCATTAAGAAAAAAAAAACCCTATCCCACAAAATAATTCCCTCTTCCAAACTAGCTTTCTTCCTCTACACAAAACACCAAAAAACCTAACCCCAATCCCACCAAACCATTTCAAAGCCTTACTCACATCCACTACATACCACTACCAAGCAAAGAAGGATTTCATCCCAAGATCCTCCCACTACCATTTCATAAAATTTGGTATCATAGCAATGTCTCCAAGGATGCCCACAAACAAGAATCTAAGGAGTTTAAAAGGCGTAGCAATAAGAGGAGCATCCTCTGCAACAATTAGGATACCATTAGCATCAAGTGTTGATGTCGTCTCCACTTGTGAGCAACCTTAAACCCATGCCTTTAATCCTTTGCATTGGTAGATTAATCTTTGAATAGAGATATAGAACTTTTGGCATGTCACTTGGCAAATTTTTGATTTAATGCATAATCTCCAAGTAGTTTGCACCATTTAAAAGATAGTCATTCCTAAAATAAATCCTATCCAACCACTAATATTTGAGAGCTATATATTTGTAAGGTGTGATGAAAAAAAAAAGGCTTTATCGGCTGTTGAATGGGCTTTAAAATAAGGAACTAAAATTATATTTTTTTTAAACTTGCTTTTGAGATGCTACTCTATGCATGTTTATTTAGTTTTAGAAATTATTAGTTCAACAAGTGCTTGATGATCCTAAAATATTTATTCATACACTTGCATTGGCGTCTTTTGAAAAATACAACAAAATATTGCATTAGCAATTTTTTTTCAGAAAATTAAAAGCACTTCATTTCTTTCTTCTATGTTGTACAGCATACCTAACAATCAACATCTCTAGATCAATTTGAAGAGCATTAAAAAAATCAACGATGGTAAATATAAAAGTCCACAAAACTCTTTTGGCAGCTTAAGAAATAATAATGGAAAATATGGAAATCATTGCAAAACTTAACACCAAGGAAATAAACCCTACATGATGCACACAACGATACTAACTACTCTCATCATAGAGATGAAAATTTTAGGAAAATGACTATATAGAGACACTAACCTAGACAAAATTTTAGGGTAAATCAGAAAATTAAAAGCACTTCATTGCATTCTTCTATGTTGCACATCAGACCTAACGAATTAACATCTTTAGATCAATTTGAAGAACATTAAATAATCAACGATGGTAAATTTTAAAGCCCGCAAAACTCTTTTAGCAACTTGGGGAATGATAATGGAAGATATGGAAATCAATTGCAAAACTTAACACCAAGGAAATAAACCTTGCATGATGCACACGAGGATACTAACTATCCTCACCATGAAGGTAAAAAATTTAGAAAAATGAAGACACCAACCTAGAAAAAATTTTAGGGCTTATAATATGAATAAAACAAAGCTTTTCCATTTGATGGTGTTCATAACCCAGTAATTATTAGTTTGGTCCCCAGAGATGGAGGACCTTTTATTGTATAGCATGTATTACTATCAAAGAATTAATTTTGCTACACATACAAATAAGCTATGCTAAGATATGTAATGGTAGAATTACATTAATTTGGGTAAAAATATACATAATAAAATAAAAAATTATCCAAGATATCAGGAGAAGAAACTCTGTGGCCAACCCCACACATTTAAAAAGTGTACAATGAAGGGTGCTAATTATCTAAACACATTTGCGGATAAGTTAGAACAAACAACGTTGAGCAAGATGTTGGTAACAAACTTGTGATTGGACATAGACAAAAAATTAAGAATGAGATTTAGCTTCAAATCCTTTGACCATAGAGGATATACTCCACATGCTCTCTTGATATAAAATAATTGATACCAAATTCAAAATCTAAAAATCAAGTCATCCGTATCAGCATTCCTAAGTCCTACTAATAGACCCTCAGCATCTTTTTTTGCCTACATTGCAGTTCCCACCCAAAAATTCTCACTAAGGCATCCCCTGGAAACACTATAGGATTGCTATTTTGAGAGCCATAAGAAATGTATTATGCAATGTAAGTGTATGAAAAAAAAAATACTCTTCTTACATGAGATTGAAACTCCTGATGATTTAAAGAAACTTTGAGACTATACACCCTTGTTTTATGATGAGATTATTACTACACCTTTAGCTACATTAAGATATCTTTTTGCTTCAAAATCTGATTTTGAAGATTGGAGGAATAAGAAAATTTTTCAAAATGCATACAACATATAAAAAAAAAGGTGATTTAATGAAATAAAAGTATGGATTACTTATTAAAGGCGACAGTACAATGAATGCCATATATACTCTAGCACACATTGGGGCAAGCCTGCACTTGAAGCACATCATAGAGCATTCCATATTAGCTGGGCAAATAACACATCCTTGCTTGTGACCGCTAGATGCCTAGTTCAACCTTGACAATAAGACATAGATGTTATCCACTATAATCAATACAATACTTGTGAATTCAAAGTCTCCAACCATAAGAAAAAAAGCACAAATTCAATTGTTTGTGATTGACTCGCATGTTGATTCCCCTCCGCCTTAGACATTTTAGTGTTCATATCCCCCATCTACCTCAGACACCTATTCTAGTGATCTTGGTCCTCCATTTATCTTAAACACTTATCATGATAGCCCTAGCCACCGATCTCCCTTATGCGTCCATTTTGATAAGCATGTCATTACAAAGAAGGATCGAGCTAATTGATATACTCTCTAATGACCTGTGAACGAAGACTTTTCTTTCTGTAAATAGCAAAGAACTTGTTTTCACTCAGATACATATACATAATATTGTTGTAAGCCGTTACCCTAACTACTAACTCATCCTCTAGTGACGTGGGTGAGTCCTCCCTTCAAAAAGGATGATACATATTTGTCTCATAAGATACATATACCTCTTGTGAGTTCAATGAGTTAAAAGATGAGTTACTCTCAATAAGTGATATAATCCCTCTTAGAAATGACTCTAAGATCACCATTATTAAATATCTAATGCAACCACTAAGCAGTTAAAGTTACACAATGACATGATTTATTTTTTTGACATCCTAACTAGTTGATATGACATATCATTCATTGTATGCACTATATTTCTATTAGACCTTCATTTTCATATTTTTCATTCACCTGTGCTACAACAAGTTGACATGCATATTGATAATTTTGTTTAAGCTATTTTTAAAATTTACTAAAATAATAGTGATTATCTTGAATTTACATCAATCCCATCTGACTAAAACCATCATAAAATACACCCCAGCATAAAAGTTTTGAATTAATTACTTATTTTTTCATTTTATCTCATAGTAAGTTTTTTACTCAAACTTTTCTTATACTGCTTCCCTCCCTCCCTCCCTCTATTTTGCACCTTCCCCCAATCCTATCCACCAACCTCATCACCTCACCCTAAAATCACCATACAACAATTCCCAAACCATAGCCCAACCTTCACTTTCCTCCGTCCATAAAAAACCATAGTTAACCATTAGTTTGACCACTTCTAACAAATTATGGCCAACCACGACCACTTAAAAGTGTTAACCCTCCTCCCTCTTAATCCTAGCATCATACTCCTAATATTAATCCTAAATCCTCACCAACATCCACTAAATAACACCATCAAATAAAGGAACATCAGCTAGGGGAAAGATGGAGGAGGCCTAGGTGGTTCGTTTTGGATGTAGGGTAGGTGAGGTTCGTGAATAAGGAGAAAAGAAACTAATGTTCCTTATTCAATTGAGTTCATCATTAATAAAGATACAACCGTAAGCATTATCCTTCAAGCAACATATATCATATGCTTTTAATTTATCCTTGGCAGAATACATAACTTATAGTCAATGAATGGCACCTCATCGCCATCCTATTAGATAGCTATTTGATTTGTAAGATGTGTTACACATAGATGTCTTCATTATCCTGTTGGGAAAACATCATTCTATGACATAGATATTATCCACTATAAGTAGGACAACTTATATATCTTCAGATTTAAGAGTGTCTAAATTTGTCTATTTTCTATCTTATTTGCCTAAATTTCAACAAAGCTTCTATTCATATTAAGTTAAATGCCTACTTCTCACGTAATTTCCAAACCCAATCTATCATTACTATAGTTATTGCAAAAATTTTAACTAGTCAACACCATCCTTAAAATTTTGCAAAACATAATAAAGATTCACATAAATTAAGTGTAGCCTAAATGTTCGATTAATACCAACAATGGAGAGCTAAACATGTCTCAATGAACCCATCAAGCTCACTAGCTTCAATGGAAACTTGTAGATCTAACACCAAGTGCTCATTGACAATGCTCATATGTTCGTAATAAGCATAACTGTTTTACATAACAATTGATACAAATCAAAATGAATAACACCTTATGCATTTCAACATTACTTCTAGCATACCATCAACATGCTCAATAAGAATGCAACATATTATTAACGAGCGAATTTTTGGCATGCTTGTCAATAATTATCATGCCTTTTATGCAAAACATAGAGAATAGAGCACTAAAATTTAAGTTGCCATCAAAATATCAATAATTTAGCCGATATAAAAATTACTGCAATTTAAGCAAACAAACCACATGCATCAACAAGTATTATTAGTACAATTAAGCTGGGACTACCTGCCTTAAATTTCAATTAGGACTCAGATTGTCAACCCACTATTTCACCTCCTTAGACATCAAAAAACCCAGATTACAAACATTCTCGGTCAACTTTCACTTCAAAGCATACATATCAATAATTAAGAATCCTTCATATACCTAATTATACAAAATAGGTGATAATCAATGTGTTTTTTTTAGCACTTCAATATTTTTGATATAATATAGAAGTCTAACTTAACCCACTGACTTTGCACAGTAAGATTTTTCCTCTACAAAGNATATTTTTGATATAATATAGAAGTCTAACTTAACCCACTGACTTTGCACAGTAAGATTTTTCCTCTACAAAGCTCACAATTTCACAAGTAAAATAACAAATGTACACAGAGTGCGATAAAATATCCCAAGTCATTCATCATACTTTCTTCTGTGTTGAACTAATTCTAACACAGTATAGTGTATTAGCACGCAAATAATGTCATTCATACTAAGCAAAAATTAGGATAGCTCAACAAAGCCGTCAAAATGCAATTATATGATTGATCAAACGAAACCGCCTTAATCCTGATTTACAACTCGTATATCCACTTCTGAGATGAATAAACCCTACGTAAAGTTTCAACAAGATTGAAATAGTGAGCCAAATTTCTTTTAAACTTGGATTCCCTAAAAGCGAGGCCACCTTAATCAAGAGAGACATACCCTCACCAGGACCCTCCGCACTCATAGATCCCCAAACCTTACTCACATAGAAGGGAAGTTTTGAATAGAGTAAAACATACATCCAAGAAGGTTTCGCCGGAGGATCAGGTCATTAGCCGCCAATCTTGACAAAAGAAGAAGAAACAGATGAATATAAAAGATGAGTTCCAGTGAATCATCACCTTCTTGCTCGGTCACTCCTACCGCTCTCCTGTTACCACCGGAATCCAGGCCGCGCTTTGCCTTTGCCTGCCGCCTCTCTCTCGCTCTCCAACCTCCTTTACATATTTATAAAGTTATTATTATTAGTAATATCTGATAATTCAATAAAAAAAAGGAAAATTTACATGCATACCATACAATTCCTATGTATTTACATATATATTATCTAAAGTTTAATATTTACATCTATAACACATAGTATCATAAACTCATACATGAAAATGTGCATTTTACCATAAGGACAGTTAAATTTTAGATTTATTGTGACATATTTGAGTAACATGAAGGTTAATATGAATGTTAAGGTGTTAGACNTCGCTCTCCAACCTCCTTTACATATTTATAAAGTTATTATTATTAGTAATATCTGATAATTCAATAAAAAAAGAAAATTTTACATGCATACCATACAATTCCTATGTATTTACATATATTTTCTAAAGTTTAGTATTTACATCTATAACACCATAGTATCATAAACTCATACATGAAAATGTGCATTTTACTACAAGGACAGTTGAATTTTAGATTTATTGTGACATATTTGAGTAACATGAAAGTTAATATGGATGTTAAGGTGTTAGGAATGTAAATACAAAAGAATTGTGTGGTATGCATGTAAATTCCCCTAAAAAGTTATAATATGTGTTAGTCATTTTACTACGCCAAATAAAAATTGAGATTGAATGCTTGATAAAGTCAACGTTATTTGATAATATGAAATTTGAATCTTATTATGATTCTAATATGTTTGGCTAATTTAACTTCTTATTTCTTATAAGAGGTTTAGAGGTTGCAAGTTTGTGGCTGGCAAAGCAATTTGACATATTTTTAATAATGATCATTTCAATGATCATTTTATTCAATCATGGTTATATTAAGGGTCTGTTTGACACGGCAGTGTAGTTTTGTTTGTTTAGATAAATTACGCTTGGACAACTTTTTCAAAAATTTGTTGGTGTGTGTTTTCCTACCGGTCATGGCTAGGTGTAGCGGCAATGTTCTAGCTGCAGTCTGACTTTTTCAAAAAAAAAATATTTAATAGCCGCCGCAGCTTTTTGAATATCAAATTATTTTTCTGCAGTTTCACAGCTGCTTTTTAATAACTTACAGCTGCCCAAAAAAACTGTAAAAGTAATACTAATGGATATGTCTATAATATAAATAGTGATTTGGTGTGTTAAATCTTAGGGATTATATGGGTGAGCTTGCTATTGTTTTTGCTAACTCTCTGCTGATATGAGTTTTCTAATCACATTGGCCTCTATTTCAAGTCATTTAAGTTTTTTTAGAGGTTGGCAAACACAAACATGACTCTTGAATAGAGCTAATGATTGAAAACTCCAAACTCTTCTGAATAATCATGCATAGGAGATTATTCAACATCTTCTAAATATTAAAACAACAAATGCAAATGAATTTACTCTATCAAAAAACACTCTAATAATATTCTTGCTTGTTATAAAACATTGTTCATTATTCTTGGTGATAATAAAAATATGTTGTTTATTATTAGAGATGTTTGCCCCTATAATAAAAATATCCATAGTACAAATGATTATCACCATGTTTACATCATATGGATGGTCATTTCAAATGGTTATAAAAAAGTATTTTTTAATGCATATCTCAATAAATAATTGTAAATTAAACCCTCTTTGAAGTATCTATCTCTTCTCCTTTGAAAAAATGCAAACTGAAGTGTTGAATATATGGTTTGAAGTAGGCTCTCGGTCTATACTTTGATAAATTTTGATTACTCGGCTCTATATCTATATAACAAATCCAATGGAATTGTCATCCTTCTAATTTATGTTGATACCATCATTATAATTGGGTCAAGTTTGACTCTGATTAATCCTCTTTAGTAAACCCTCTTTAGTAACACCTTTAAGCCATAGTTCATATGAAGAATTTATGAGTCCTCACTTACTTCTTAGGAAATATACACAACTCCTTTGGTACATTTTTAAATCAACACAAGTATACATAGAATCCAATTTCTTTGTCAAACCTTTAGGATGCTTTCCTTATAGATACTCCATTAAAAGAAAACAAAAAAGCATCATAGTGAGAAAGGATATGCACTTCTTGATTCCACCACATATAGATAATCAGTAGTTAGACTAGACTAGTTGACTATTGTTTGGTTGGATATTTCCTTGGATTCATAATGTAATTTAAGCAAAATTCTCATCACTAGTAATTTGTATGTTTTTCATTTAATAATTTGAAATTTTATTAAGACACCTTGTCACGTTGTGTATTTTTATAATTATTGTTTTGAATTGTTGAGATATGATATGTGGATTAAGTATGGTGTTCTGATATTAGTTGATAAGTGACAAGATAGTATATATTCCTTGATGTTTATTTAATCTTATAGAAGAGAGAGAAAATTCATGTGTATATAAACCATTAACAAAATTTGAATATCATGCAATATCAATAGCATGATAAAAAATTATATTGTTATGTAGATGCTATTAAACTTAATTGTCCTCAGGAGGATCTCATTCATCTATATGTTGATAATAAAAGTATCATCTAAATGATACCAAGCTGATATACCATGAAAGACATAAAATATTGTAGTTTATTATTACTTAATTAATAGAACTCTAGATACTCATATTATTTCTTGTCCTTAAACTTCTACAAACTTTCAAATTATAAAATTATTTATGAAAGTGTTGTTTGGATAAATATCTACTTCTTAAATGTAAATTATTACTTCTTGACCAACCATCATATATTTAATAGAATATATCATCATATGTAATCAATTGAAAATAAATGTATAAGGATTATGACTATATTAATTAGCTTGTTACACGCCACCTCATTAATTCATATGTACAAATTTATTATGATTAATTACATAACTAAATATAATTTTTGATTATGTATAGTTCATTTTATAAAAGTCTAAAAAAAGAAATAAATTCAAGCATTTTTTTTAATTTTTAAACTTCACCTACATACAAGCTATGACAATACAATAATTTATCCCAGTCGTTTTCCTACAACTAAATTCAACTCTACACTTTGATCACCTTCTCTTATAACTAATTTTCATACTTTTTCGTCTATAAATAGTGACGCTTATGTAATTAGAAGGATAAGAAAAATTATAGAGGAAAGGTGCCTTGAGTAGAATTCTCTATTTATACTCTCTTTATGGTATCAAACCTACATCCCAATGGTAATCTTTAGAAGCTTCTTCCTTCTCTTTTTTTCATAGTTAAGTCTGCACAATCATCAAATACAGGATCTCAACAAATGTAAAATGTACCGCTAAAAATGGGAGATATTGNGATCCAAGGTCAAATTAATGGAGAAGTGTACCAACGCCATATTGCGCAAGGCAACATGTCTCTATGACCAAGGGAAAGAAGACCAAATGAAGGACTACACGCTCTGGGCCACTTGGCTTCAAATGTTCATCTAAATGCAACCACTGAAACAAACAATGAGATTAGTAGAACCTCACCTTCCATAGGAATTTTGATCTCAGGCTTATAGAGGAGATCACTCTGATTCACAAGGGGAAAAGTCCACGAAAGGCTCCCTAACCTTTCAGCTTTCTCTCATAGTTTTGAATCGTCTAACATCCAAACCTAGGGGAATCTATGAAAGTAATAAAAATATGAGATTTCAAGGCGTTATACTGTCGCAATGGTTGCAATCGCGTTTTCGTTGCTCGTTTTCCACTCCGACCTTGCTCCGGTGAAGTCCGCTTCGCACCCTCTCCAAGGAATGAGGAAGCTCTACTGTACAAGGAGAATCCGGCAACGCTCCAAGCTCCAGCCTCCTCGCATCGATACAATATTTTAACAAGTTGTGTGATATAACACATGCTAACCTGTATATTGCAGGTTGATCTTATATTTCACTTTATTATGTACTTTTAGAACCCCCTAAAAGAGTTTATACTAGAAATAAGGTACGAGCACGAGTCTCAGAGCTTTGTGCGGAGAACATGTGGAGAGAAGCAAGACTCGTTTGCTTGTGCCTCATCATGTTGAATATATCCAATGTATTTTTTCCTTCCAAAATGCTCCTTCATAATCCCCTAAACTACTATAAGTGAATACATGTACTCTCCACGTCTTACATCTGTTTTTGCTTCAACGTCTTCCTCATCACGATGCATTTGTTTATGTTTCAACATCTTCCTCGCCACCACAATTCTCATCAACAGTTTCCTTGGTATTTAGACCACAACAACTTTTAAATGACTTCATTTAAGTCAATTTAACTTTACATAAGAGCTTATTTGACAAGCTAGCATGAGTGCTTGTAAACCATTGCAAAATCCATCTCCATTTAAAAACCAAATTATGGTTGATAATACGTAGTAGTTTTACAATCCTCACTTGTACAGGCATGTCGGTAGATTATTACAGTAACTCACTAATACTTGGCTAGACATTGCATTTGCGGTTAGTAATTTGTGTCAACATCTCATCAACCGCTACACATTTATTTTGTTCAATTAAATGCTTATTGAGATATTCTATTTGCTCCATTACCAAAAGAATACAAATACATTATGATCCTCCTATTCTTCATACATATTCATATTCTAATTAGGTTGTTAATCTCAATGACCACAAGTCTATTTCAACCTATTGTGCNTAGATAATCAGTAGTTAGACTAGACTAGTTGACTATTGTTTGGTTGGATATTTCCTTGGATTCATAATGTAAATTAAGCAAAATTTTCATCACTAGTAATTGTATGTTGTTCATTTAATAATTTGAAATTTTATTAAGGCACCTTGTCACGTTGTGTATTTTTATAATTATCACTTCAATTGTTTATGAAAGTGTTGTTTGGATAAATATCTACTTCTTAAATGTAAATTATTACTTCTTGACCAACCATCATATATTTAATAGAATATATCAGCATATGTAATCAATTGAAAAATAATGTATAAGGATTATGACTATATTAATTAGCTTGTTACATGCCACCTCATTAATTCATATGTACAAATTTATTATGATTAATTACATAACTAAATATACTTTTTGATTATGTATAGTTCATTTTATAAAAGTTTAAAAAATAAATAAATTCAAGCATTTTTTTTTAAATTTTTAAACTTCACCTACAAGCTATGACAGTACAAAAATTTATCCAGTTGTTTTCCTATAACTGAATTCAACTCTACACTTTGATCACCTTCTCTTATAACTAATTTTTATGCATTTGCGACTATAAATAGTGACTCTTATGTAATCAGAAGGATAAGAAAAATTATTGAGGAAAGGTGCCTTGAGCAGAATTCTCTATTTATACTCTCTTTATGGTATCAAACCTACATCCCAATGGTAATCTTTAGAAGCTTCTTCCTTCTCTTTTTTTTCATACTTATGTCTGCACAATCATCAAATATAGGATCTCAACAAATGTAAAATGTACCGGTAAAAATGGGAGATATTACAATACCTTTATAGCTAAATTTTTATTTGAACAACATTAAGGCCAACATTCAAATTCAACTAACTCCTAAACTCACACTACTTGGACATTGAAAATACTAAAGTTGTTCACAACAAATGAGCTCAATGAATATATAGATGGTTCCACGCCCCAACAAACTATGCATGTTCTTCTCCCGAATGGAATGACTCAACCCAATCAGAATAATCATATGTGGCTTCTGATTGACCAAAATTTGGTCGTTGTTCTCTATTACACTATGTCTCCATCACTCCTTTCATATGATTAAAACTAGAGTCATTTAAGGACATCTGGTCGACTAAACATTGGATTCTATCAACAAATAGATCTTGAATCATCCAATTAAAGAATAGGATTCATAACACTTTTATGAAAGATCTGAGTATAACTTGGTATTCATTCACAATTAAGTCCATAATGGATGTACTAGAAAATGTGGAATCCAAGATAGACACAAAATATATTATTCATTATACTTTGATTGGTCTCCCATCTACATATCAAGCATTCAAAATTGCTATAAGGACAAACCTCCAACATGTGCATTTGGCTGATTTTATTCCCTTCCCTATAGTGAGGCAATGAATTTAGTCGTTGAAACTTAGTGTGAATTATAGGTCACAACTAAAATCAACTGAATAGCTTCCCTTCCATTCAAAATTATTGGTACAACAATTCAAATGTGATAAACAATAACCCTTATTGTAATATCAATTCTCCCATGAAGTTGTTTTGAAACTTTGAGAACATAAATTTTCAATAAGATTGTGTGTCATATGTGTAATAAAACTAGTCATTTAACAGAAAATAATGTCATAGAACCAAACTAACATATCAGACATCAAACTCTTTAGCTTTGATGTCAACCAATAGTCATGATGCTCATGAGTGGCTACTTGATAGTGTTGACACTTCCCTCACATTACATCTAATCGAAATCGACTTCAAAACTCTCATCCTTATTAAGGATCATAAAAAATTACATTGGGGAATGGAAATACTCTACACATTGTAAATAAAGACCAAGGTCTTCTCCTAACTCCCTCTCGTAAGCTTCTTCTAACTCCTTTACTCAACGTTTCAAAGCAAAGTTATAATCTTGTGTCAGCTCATAAGTTGGCTTTTGATAAGTCTTACTCCCTACTTTTTGAACTCTTTGGATTTATGATCAAGAACAATTGAAACAATCAAGTTCACTTTCATGGACCCTCTTGTGTTGGATTGTAACCCATTCAATAAAATATTCACAAGGCGCTGGCTACTATCATTTCAACCACAGATCTATGACATATTCACTTAGGACATCTTAGGGATTCCACATTAAAGCTCATTGTAAAAATCACTCAGAAATTATGTATTACTTCTTTTAGTGTTCATTGTAATTCATGTAATATTGCCAAATCACATAAATTACCATTTCCTTTTTCTTCCTCTTCTACTTCACTACCACTAGCTCTTATACATTTATATTTATGTAGACCTTTCTCAATAGAATCTAATGCATTTAGGATATCATTTTTATATTACATTTATTGATGATTATTCAAGGTATTGCTAGTTGTATCGCATGTCTTGATGCGTCAAAACTTATCAGGACGTAAGTCTGCTGTACAATACAATTGCACGTGTCAAATACTAATGTGGTTCAAGAGTCTCATGCATCGATAGGATCCAAGGTCAAATTAATGGAGAAGTATACCAACTCCATATTGCGCAAGGCAACATGTCCCTATGACCAAGGGAAAGAAGACCAAATGAAGGACTTCAAGCTCTGGGCCACTAGGCTTCAAGTGTTCATCTAAATGCAGCCACTGAAATAAACAATGAGATTAGTAGAACCTCACCTTCGTAGGAATTTGGATCTCAGGCTTATAGGGGGAGATCACTCTGATTCACAAGGGGAAAAGTCCACGAAAGGCTCCCTAACCTTTCAGCTTTCTCTCCTAGTTTTGAATAGTCTAACATCCAGACCTAGGGGAATCTATGAAAGTAATAAAAATATGAGATTTCAAGGCGTTATATTGTCGCAATGGTTGCAGTCGCGTTTTCGTTCCTCGTTTTCCACTCCGACCTTGCTCCGGTGAAGTCCGCTTCGCACCCTCTCCGAGGAATGAGGAAGCTCTACTGTACAAGGAGAATCTGGCAACGCTCTAAGCTCCAGCCTCCTCGCATCGATACAATATTTTAACAAGTTGTGTGATATAGCACATGCTAACCTTTATATTGCAGGTTGAGTCTTATATTTCACTTTATTATGTACTTTTAGAACCCCCTAAAAGAATTTATACTAGAAATAATGTACGAGCACGAGTCTCAGAGCTTTGTGCAGAGAACATGTGGAGAGAAGCAAGACTTGTTTACTTGTGCCTCATCATGTTGAATATATCCAATGTATTTTTTCCTTCCAAAATGCTCCTTCATAATCCCCTAAACTACTATAAGTGAATACATGTACTCTCCACTTCTTACATCTGTTTTTGCTTCAACTTCTTCCTCATCATGATGCATTTGTTTATGTTTCAACATCTTCCTCGCCACCACAATTCTCATCACCAGTTTCCTTGGTATTTAGACTACAACAACTTTTAAATGACTTCATTTAAGTCAAGTTAACTTTACATAAGAGCTTATTCGACAAGCTAGCATGAGTGATTGTAAACCATTGCAAAATCCATCCCCATTTAAAAACCAAATTATAGTTGATAATATGTAGTACTTTTACAATCCTCACTCATATAGGCATGTCATTAGATCATTACAGTACCTCAGTAATACTTGGTCATACATTGCATTTGCGGTTAGTAATTTGTGTCAAATGCTTATTGAGATATTCTATTTGTTTCATGACCAAAAGAATACAAATACATTATGATCCTCGTATACTTCATACATATTCATATTCTAATTAGGTTGTTAATCTCAATGACCGCAAGTCTATTTCAACCTATTGTGTGTTTCTTAGACTAACTATGATTTCTTGGCAAGTCAAAAAGCAATCAACAGTTGCTCAGTCTTCCACTGAAGCTGAGTATAGAGCCTTGGCTTTAGTTTTTGTTGAAGTTATTTAGTTATGTCATCTCTTAGGCAATTTTCAGTGTGGTAATGACATTGAAACTTATTGGCGAACCGATCCTCAATGGAAACATGATGAACATAAATTTTACAAGATTTTATTCAATCACAAACAAAATGGTAATCAATCTTGATATGTTTTATGCGAACATGAAATACAAGCCACAAATTCATCACCCACCACCGTCATTTTATTAAGCCGACATACTTTTTTTTCTTATTTGTCTATAATTATGACTCTAATTTTAAATATAAATTTAGATTGGCACTTCAACTTAGTGTCAATCTAAGTATCTATAATGCCAACAAAAGAGTTTGTGCATATATTTTTTTCCTTGACAGTGTGATATCATGTCTGATTTTAAATTTAATGCAAGGAAGACATTTTTAAGAAGNGATCCTCAATGGAAACATGATGAACATAAATTTTACAAGATTTTATTCAATCACAAACAAAATGGTAATCAACCTCGATATGTTTTGTGAGAGCATAAAATACAAGCCACAAATTCATCGCCCACCACCATCATTTTATTAAGCCGACATACTTTTTTTTTCTTATTTGTCTATAATTATAACTCTAATTTTAAATATAAATTAGATTGGCACTTCAACTTAGTGTCAATCTAAGTATCTATAATGCCAACAAAAGAGTTTGTGCATATATTTTTTTCCTTGACAGTATGATATCATGTCTGGTTTTAAATTTAATGCAAGGAAGACATTTTTAAGAAGAACAATGAAATATCTGAACATATCATTATATTGACTAATTGTAAAAGATATTTAAATATCACATAATTAGGACATTGAAATTATTTGAATTGTTTTTATATAAAATTATTTATTAATATATTATATGAGCTGATATGTTATAACAATCTGACATGATACAAATAACACCATGTAAAGTGTTATTTAAAGACTAAAAAATGAGGCTTTTACATAGGGCTGTCAAAGCGGCTCGTTGTTCGCAAATAATTCGTGTTCGGCTCATTTGCTAAGTTAACGAGCCGAACACGAATAACATGAACAAATATTTGTTTGTTCGTGTTTGGCTCNATGATACAAATAACACCATGTAAAGTGTTATTTAAAGACTAAAAAATGAGGCTTTTACATAGGGCTGTCAAAACGGCTTGTTGTTCGCGAATAGCTCGTGTTCGGCTCGTTCGCTAAGTTAATGAGCCGAACACGAATAACATGAACAAATATTTGTTCGTTCTTGTTCGGCTTGTTTTGGCTCGAAATAATACTATTCAATTATATATATATTCTTTGATGAGTAGTCTTTTTAAAAAATTTAGTTAACTACAAGGCTACAAAGATTTATAATCAATTAAAGTATTAATGAAGAAAATACAATAAAAATTATTAAATTAGATTCAAATGATGTTTTAAATCTTGCACCAATCATTAACATCTGATGGCTACGTGATTAGGGTCGTCAAAACGACTCTTCGTTCGTGAACGGCTCGTGTTCGGCTCGCTAAGCAAACGAGCCGAACACGAACACACTTTTTGAGCTCGAAATATAAACGAGCCGAACACGAGTGACTCGTTTACACCCATACAGACAAGGTTGCAAATATGCAAAATTTGCAATGAAGATGTTAAATATGTAAACATATAGAAATTGAGCTGTATGCAAGTAATTCTTCCTTAAAAAAGGTTACATTTGTATTATTTCTCAAAAAAGTAAGTTCATTTTTTTTAATTAAAATATTAGAAAAAAATTATATAAAGTATAATTTTGAATATTAAATCGAAGTAGATGTCATTCAACTAATCTCCAAGTTGGGGAGCTGGGTGGTACCCAGTTCAGAAGTGGGCCCAGTGGGAAGTGTGGCAATAAATCTTTTTTGATAATTTCACAGCTGGGGTTTAGCAAGCAGAATCCCAACTAACCTCAAATTTGAGGTGGGCCCAATCATTGCTGGCCCAAATCTTCACAAGCCTTTAGATTATCTTACATACATTTGTTTGGTTGTGAATATTATGTCTTGCAAGGATGAAATTATTGCATACGGGCATCGTATGTATCTCTGCATGCGGTGTCTGATCGTGACTGTAGATCACGGTGATCTACTGTCTAAGATTATTTCAGTTTTTTTAAAAAAAAAATTAGGTGGGGCCCACCGAAATACATCATGACCGTAAATCACCTGATTTACGGTCAGGATCGGACACCGTACGCAAGATGAATGTCTGATCGGTATGGAATAATTTTTCCTTGTAAGGCTCATGAACTAGTTGATAGATAATTTTTCCTTCAAATAAGAGATTTAAGTTCAATTTACACTCTAATAATTAAGTAATAATCATTAATTTCTAATTTAATTGTTATTAGACTCAAGTTCCATAAAAGAATATTGATCTTCTCTCTCATAAGTGAATGATTTCACCAACTATCTTTTCAACTTTTAAGGCTGAGGATGTATGTCGAAATTTGATGTCTTTTATTGGCTAACATTGATGTTTAATGAATGTTGTCACTTGTAGTTCAATGCATATTGGTAGTGTACAATGAAAACTATATTCATTAGTAGTCCAAATTAACATGTCGTGCTTAGGATGTTGATGTCTGTCGCTTACTATTAATTGTAGACATTATCATTGACCATCAAAGTTAGTTATATGTTTGTGCTGAATCTTTTTAGATCGTAGAGTCTCGTATTGTCTGTGAGTTATGCCCAAATATTATAGGCATTGAGGAGAGAGAGAGAGAGAGAGAGAGGAGTAGCCCATGGGAAGAGAGAGTCATTTTCCTTCTCTTTTAATTTTAAATTTGGCATCTAATTATAAGTCTTCGGACTTTCCTTTCATAGTACAAAATAAAAATATAAAAAGATACATAATGTTATATCATATCATACAGATTTATGTCATATTCTACAACTTTATGTCATGTTGTGCTATGCAGTTTAAGGTAACAGTTAGGTAGTTCAGCAGTTGGGCAATTCAGCAATTGGGTAGTTCAACGGTTCGAATGCTAGGTAATTCAATAACTTGGTAGTTTAGAAGCTAGGTAGTTCAACAATTTGGTTGCTAGGGAATTTGACAACTTGACAATTCGACGATTAAACAACAGGACAATTCGATAATTTGTTAGTAAGGCAATTTGACAATGTGATGGTTGGTCAATTAGATAGCTGTAGAATTTGACTGTTGGGCAGTTCTATAGTTAGACAATTCACCAATTTGGTTGTTTATCAGTTCTAAGTTAGGTATCTCAGAAGGCCTCTACAAGATGTACATTTATTTCACTAATTCCCTTATTTCTTTGGCAGACAACTGCGCAAAAAGTGTATAAAAAACATGAAGCTATGCATTACTCCTTTATAAGGCAAGCGTATACTAATTTTTTTCAAATATGAATTCAGTAATACATATAAAAAATAATTTTGATAAAAAATGAGCAATATATTTCGCTTTCTAATAACTATTTATATATATGTGAGCTCTTAGCACTTCTATAGGAAATAATCCTAGGGCATTTTGGCTATACCTCCGCATTTTGGCTATATCTCCAGTATTTTGTCTTAGAGGCATTATGACTCACCTTCAGAGATTTTATAGTCGACTCGATAGTCTTAAAGGGATAGTTATTATCAGTAAAACATAAATTGTCCTTATTTTTTTATGTGATTAGATTGATTGTTTCATTATAATATAACTCAATAGTAAATGAATAAAAGAAGTTTCATTAAATTTGGATTATCCTTCGACTTGGGGCACTTTGGCTACACCTATAGGGAGTAGTCATCATAATTTTTCAACTTTACATAGAGTGAGATATCTTGGTCTATGATCTTTATGTTAATTGACTTCATTTTATATTCAACCAAGTTATCTTTCTGAAAAGAGTTTTTTTCAAAGTCAGCCCCAGCATTTGACTATTGAGCCAAGTAGGATCTAAATTTTTAGACGTATTTTATTTTACTCTTACATAACTTGCTTAAGAGAGGCAAGCTCCTTGATTTACCAAAACAAATTAGACAAAAAATTAAAGATTCAAGGATATGATACTTACCTAGCGAAAAATTATATAGTATGATGTTGGTTGTCTTGCACAATTTCAAATTTTAGGAATATATCCACATTCACCGTACCTTTCACGATGTTGAATTTTTTTAGGACATAGAGTCTCGTATTGTCCATATATGCCCAAATCCTACTATCATTGAACATAAGAGGGAGAAAGAAATAGATGATAGCCCATGGGAGAAAGAGCCATTTTTTCTCCTATATTAGAACTTTATTTATAAGTCATGGTCCTCCTTTTTCATCGCACATAATAAAAAAATATTAAAAGATACATAATATTATGTCACATCTTGCAGCTTTATATCACATCATGCGCCTTTATATAATTCTTGTAGTTTTATGTCATGTTTTACCATCTAATTGAATTTAGTAGTTCAACAACTTGGCAATTCGATAGCTGGGTAGTTTGATAATTCGACAACTAAGTAGTTCAACAATTTAGCAGTTGGAAAGCTCTACAATTCGCAGTTGATCAATTCGACATCCGGACAGTTCGACATTCAGGCAATTCTTCAGTTTGACAATTAGGCAGTCCAAAGGTTTTTTAGGCGTATACAATTTGCATGACTTAAACTATTAATTTATAATAATGAGTGTCAAATTTTGGCCATGTGTGAGCCCAAGTTGAAAAAAATAATTCACATTCTAATTGACTCGATCAACCTTTAGATTAGGTTCGAGATCGAAGTCCTAACAGAGTTTGATTTTTCACTCATAATCTCCATTTAGGGTCATCAAATTTGACCTATATCTAACCCAAGAGCTTAAATTTGACTTAACTTAAAATTTGACCAAATGATTATTATACTCTATGTTAAAATGATTTGCTTAAGTCAAATTGAGATCAGACTATTTGAAGCACCACCCATGATTTGCTGAAGTCAAATTGTTGTCATATCATTACAAGCACTCAAAAATAAAAAATAAAATGTGAACTCTATCACCACAAACTTCCAGCAAGCAATAGATAATCACCGGCCATTTATGAAAGGATGATGTTGTCGCTTGAGACTTTGAAACTTGCATTTTTCTCCTGTACTCCAAATGGTCAAACACAAGAAAACGTTGCTTGTCCACCACATACTTAGCAATACTCGCTTAATATTAATGTTTAATAGCTTGGATTGAATTAACTAGCAAGTACCATCCAATTGAACATATTAATTCATGCCATCGTAGTTAATTATGAAAATATTATATATTGTTCTTAAATTCCTAATTCTATTATCATATATATATATATATATATATATATATAGAGATTTAGTGATGCATAATCTTAAGGAAAATAACTGTTGTATGGATTTCTGCTAAATTTTTTTTTATGAATTGTTCGCCATTCTAGATGGTTAAATCTAGGAAGG
>JXCR01063933.1:40653-50911 GCA_002079205.1 Phalaenopsis hybrid cultivar | reverse complement strand
CACCTGATCCTCCAAATCGGTTCTCTTTCGTTTCTTCGCCAATATTTTCTTTTCTCCGCTTCCCTTACGGGAGGGATCCACTCTCCTTCCTCATGTTCTCGAAAGCCTCCCGGTTGGAGGCTGTGATGTATTTATCAGGCTTGGAGGGCGACTTGTTCACCATATTGTCGATCGAAGTCCAGACAAACTCAGCGAAGAGAACTAAAGGAAGATTAGAGAAACACACCCCTTGCTCCATATTTATATGAATTGCAGGCACAAAATTCAAGGAGAGTTCAATTATTATGTTAGTAAGGAATCTTAAATATTGTTCAACTTTTGTATTGAGTTATGTTATTTTTATTGCAACTGTCGCTTTTAAAAAGATAGTGAATCAGAGAACTAATTATGCATATAAAAAATATATCAGCACGAATCTCGAAGCAATTCCACAACCCAAGAAGAGAATGACATGACTATGTTGGACCCACATTAGAGGGCAATATCCGAGGATGCTTATTGCCAATGGGGCTATAAGGAAGTGCAAGGTTTTGAAGGAAATCTCTCAATGCTTGTCCAGGTGGGGGATCAAAATTCTAGATTTTGGCACCCTTGATAAAGTTATCTCTGAATTGCGTCACCTACCCTGTTCTTGTATTGCTTATGGCAGAACTTACTGTTATAATGTCTACCATAGTTGGTGTGCTCGCAATGCAAAAAAGCATAACCGCCCATATGGGACGTATGTCGTGATGGCTGCTACTACACGCTTGAACACTTACTCAATTGAAAACTTTTTATATCAAGGAGCAACGGGGTGTCATTCGACCCTCTAGGTTGTTAGTCTCTTCATGCTTTTGGTAGCACCACACAACCCCGCTGCCGCCTCCCCCCTCCCCCCTCCTCTCTCGCTCGCGCGTGCGCCGTATTGATGGTGCACTTCTCCCTATGGCCGACCGGGGATTGGGATAGTGATCTGTGATGAATTCGAACATTTCAAGAAAGCGATGGGGCACACTCTTATACATTGGGATAGTTCGCATGTGGAACATGATGCGGTCCTATCCTCTGGCTTATTGTTGGGGCCTTGGATTTATGAAACTAAAGAAATCATTATTGAAGGCAACAACGAGACAATCATTATGCACTTGGATAGGTCTTTTGTTTGGGATGCTCACACTTGCGACCCTTTTTTTTATATGTGGTTGAGGTTGATGCCAACCACACAACGTCTTTTGTGTAGCTTTTATAGCTTTTTTTGTAACTTTTTTAATTATATTTTAATGCAAAATGCACACATTTCATGGGAAGCGATTAGGGAACCGGAAAGCTGACCGGCTCATGTTAGCCCCGTATTCATCTGAACCGACCCAACAATACACATTCAAAAGACATCCCATGCACGAGGAAAGTCTATTCATCCGACAAGAATTCCCCCAACGAGAATCAAGGACTGACAACTGACTCTACTCATCCGGTCGGCCATATCAGCAGGACGAACTCATCTCCTCAACTATCTCCAAGAATCCTCTTGGTCGCCGATGGCTGAAGTGCCAACCGACTAACCAACGGTCCCCATCCAATAGGCCGACTGACAAGACTGACCAAATTGAGCTAGTGACCCTCAAGACCCTTGGCTCACACAGGTTTGTTATACAACCCCCCAAAATAAAGCGGGGTTATAAATGTGATTTTCTTTCATTGCTCACCATCTCCTATAATTTGATATGTATTTTCATGTAATAGGAATTTTTACCTANCTCCTCAACTATCTCCAAGAATCCTCTTGGTCGCCGATGGCTGAAGTGCCAACCGACTAACCAACGGTCCCCGTCCAAAAGGCCGACTGACAAGACTGACCAAATTGAGCTAGTGACCCGCAAGACCCTTGGCCCACACAGGTTTATTTACCAAAACAATCTATACAACCCCCCAAAATAAAGCAGGGTTATAAATGTGATTTTCTTTCATTGCTCACCATCTCCTATAATTTGATATGTATTTTTATGTAATAGGAATTTTTACCTCCCCCTTCTCTATGTATACAAAGCCGCTCTAGGCTCGTCACTCTACTTTCAATTGTATAAAAAAGGTCACAAGAGCACAAGAATACCCTATTTTGCCTCATAAGGGCGAGTTATTTTGCATTCTCTCATCCTCTCTCTCCTCTTCTCTCTTCTCCTCTCTCTCTCTCTCTCTCTCTCTCTTTCTCCTTTTCACTTCATTTAAACGTTCAAATCTTTTGGGTGTGCCTCCTGGACAAATTGGGATTCAACAATGGCATACCGTTTAGCCATGTGTATGGTTATCTATCTTTAACTTGTGTTGGAAATCATAAAATGTTTGTTCATGATGGATTCTTAGAAAACTTTATTGAATGCATATATGAGAATTTCTTCCATGTTTTGCCACTGTTGTGTCATTGTGAAATGCCACGGAAACATTGTTCCAACGGTAACAATTGTTGCGTTTGTGCATTGCCTTATTTTTAATATTTGCTTCCGGACTATGATTTCCAAAACTTATTAAGCTTATGATTTAGTGGTTTTATGTGATTTTTTGCATGATAGTTTGCAGTTTGATGTCTTCCTCTTGCTAATCTAATGTCAGTCTTAATCATTGTTTCAGGATCTACCATTTGAGCAGAAGTATCTAGTAACGTTTACAGTCGGATATGAACAGAAAAACAATATTGACGCAGCAGTGAAAAAGGTAAACATGGATTATTTGTGGTTAATTTTGTTTATTATGTCATTAATAATATCCACGCCCACACATATAATGTTCATGGGCCTGATGCAGTTATGTAGTTAATATGATAAACCTTATCTACTACATCCAAAAGTAAAATTTTAGTCAATGTTTAAAATTGCGCAATTGAATATTGAGACTTTTTTCTTTAGCGAGGTAAGGCGTAAGGCTCAAAGCATTTTCAAAAGCCTCAAATTTTAAAAGCTACGTAAATTAATAAATAATGTATAAAATGTAAGGAGAGCATTAAGAATAATATATTAATATTATAATTTATTAATACATTAAAAAGTAATATAATATTTTAACTATGTAAAAAGTAATAAATTGCATAAAATTGGAAGTAACACGTTAATATCCTAATATTGAATTATGAAATAAGATGGGTTATACAAACATTAAACTATCGAAGTAAGCTAAGATATTAAAACAAAATACTAAAATATCAAAACATAGCAATAAGAATATGTTCAACATTAATCAATCTTTCTCTCACTGAGACTACTCGATAATATGATAAATCATTGACACATGAATTTTTAATTTTAAAGTCTCTTTTACTCTCATCTCCTAATTGATTATCATTAGAATCATGAACATAATGAATTGTTTATCTCATTTGCTATCTTTAGTCATAAATATATGTTCTCACTCCTTATTATCTTTAAAACCAATAATTTTCTATTTTTAATGAATAATCAATAATACAAATATTAATTAAAATAATATCTATGTTAATAATTAGAATTTCTACTATATAAATTTTTATGGAAATACTATTTATTTATTTATTATTATTCTGTGTGTGAGATATGAGGATTGATTGATGAGATATATTTATACTATTTTCAGCTTTGTTTTAGGAAAAAAATAACAGACAATCTAAAAATTAGAGGCGTTTTTTAGGTGAAGTGCACCTCAGCTTGGGACAATGAGACGTAAGTCTCATTGCGACTTTTTTTTTGTGAAAAGAGCTGAGGTGGGTTTCAATGTGTGTCTTCTTTTGTGCAATTTTAAATAAGGATTTCATAATATTAGATGTGTGAAAGTAGAAGGTAATATTGGGGAATCTGTGGATGTAAATTTTTGCTGAAAAAACTGCACTTGAGGATTTGGTGTGAATAATGAACTATTTAGTTTGTCGCAAAATAAATGCAATTTAAATTAATTCCCAACAAAGTAAATCACCATAGTTGGCCGCATTTATTTTGCTGCAGATTTTTACAGAAAATGAACTATGAAGAAGTATATCTTTATTTTATGATTTTGGCAAATAAAGATAATGGGTGGTGGGAGCAAATCTTAAAGCTTACTTGCAAAATATGTGGGTGAATGTTTTTCTTTTATTTCAGTGGATTTGATGACTTGGCGATCCTTTTTGGATGATTTTGGCATTCTTAATATGTTTGTGGTCTCTTAAATATGGGCAATGGTTGGATATCTTTATTGTAGGTGAAGCATCCTGAAGAGCTTCTAAGCAATGCTGTAACCATCATCCATTATTCAATGTGTTTGGTCAGGTCAATCTGTGGAAGATATATAGTTTAATAATGGGACTCAAAAGAACCGTGATGAATTTTGAGGAAGAATTTTGCGGACGAAGCCCATGACCTACATACAAGAAAATTTTCACATGTTCTTTGCTAAGAAAGTAGGGATTGGGTGATAATTTTACTTCCACCTGCTTTTTCATTGATAAAAAATTCAACGCCTGTAGCTAGAGGAATTAACAACGTGATAGTGACAACAGAGAGAAGTAGGGGACATCCTTATGTGGCCAATGTCAGAAACCATGTCATATCTGAGAAACATACTAGAATATACATAGGAAAGTTATAGTTTAGAAATATTTATGACTTCTGTCAAAACAAGCTGGGGAAACCTTGTCTTGATCGAGGGAAACACAGCAACCAATCGAAATTCATTTAGTGAGGGGTAACTTGAGTTGTTATAGAGGATGTTTTCTACATCATTTCAGACTCCTATCTCTAATAGAATTGAAATGTGGGTTTATATCTCATAAAGGTAGTTTTTGTGTGCCCTTACTGCAAACAAACAAAAATAGCTCATTGATTGTTGAATTTGGGCTTTTGATCACATGTTAGGAAATCAATGTTACACTCTTCCACCCATACAGCTCATGCTAACTACTTCTGGTTAAAATTGCGGATGGGTCTCTCTTCAAGGTGGTTGAAAATGTTCTATTGTTTTCTCAAAAGACCTTGTACCTAATTCAGTGTTTCTTTTCCAAATTTGAGTAACAATTTCTCTTCAATTAGCATACTTGTGCATGAAATTAATTGGGTATTTTTTTTTTTCAAATCATCTTAATCTTAGGACTTCGATTTAAAGAGGACAGTTCTTAGCGCTAAAGGGTGCTTGGGTTTTATCCATTTATGTCAATGGATCTCTAGAAATGAGAGCTTATAAAGTAGCATATATTAGATGCAATAGTCAATCTAGTAAAAATTTCCACTCAATTGTCAATTCTAATAAAGAAAAAGTAATCAGGTTATGCCAATATTGGTAGGATCATTCAAACCTTGTGTACCTCAAAAAACTCTACTCTTCATTATAAAGTGATAAGAATTCAAAAGATTTACTTTGGGAAACTTGTCAAATTTCGAAGCACACTTATAATTCTCATCCCATTTAACTTATAAAGCATCCTATCATATTCATAAATTCACAATGATAATTGGAGACCATATAGAATGAAAAATATTGTAGGATTTTTTGATTAATTTTTGTCATTGTTGATCATGAATAAGGATCATTTGGTCACTTCTCATGAAAGAAAAATCATAAGTATTTATAGTTTTCGAAATTTTGAACAAATTGAATTAAAAAATATAGGTATTGAAAACTAACAATGCAAAAAAATATTTTGAAACTACCTTTGTTGCTTATCTAATGGGTGAGGGTGTTGTTTATTAAATTTTTTGTGTTGACAGTTCTCAATAGAATGGGTTTGATGAGAGGAAAAATATGCATTGCCTACTTCTAAAATTTTAACTCAATTGTCAATTCTAATAAAGAAAAAGTAATCATGTTATGCCAATATTGGTAGGATCATTCAAACCTTGTGTACCTCCAAAAACTCCACTCTTCATTATAAAGTGATTAGAATTCAAAAGATACTTTGGGAAACTTGTCAAATTTTGAAGCACACTTATAATTCTCATTCCATTTAACTTGTAAAGCATCCTATTATATTTCATAAATTAACAATGATAATAGGAGACCATATGGAATGAAAAATATTGTAGGACTTTATGATTAATTTGTCATTGTTGATCATGAATGAGGATCATTTGGTCACTTCTCATGAAAGAAAAGTCATAAGTATTTATAGTTTTCAAAATTTTGAACAAATTGAATTAAAAAATATAGGTGTTGAAAACTAACAATGCAAAAAATATTTTGAGACTACCTTTGTTGGTTATCTAATGGTTGAGGGTGTCGTTCATTAAATTTTTGGTGTTGACACTTCTCAATAAAATGGAGTTGATGAGAGGAAAAAAATGCATTGCCTACTTCTAAGTTTCTAACTCATGTTTAATTTTCACATCCCCAAATATTTTTAAGGGAAAGCAATTCTAATAGTTGTGTATTTGATAAATAGATTACCTCCTCAATTATGAAACTTTTAAACACCCTACGAAGTCCTACATTAATTAACATAATTATCATCCCCTTTAAATTTTTTTTGCTCTGCATTTGCATATGTTTTTCCTAAAAATTGAAGCAATTTAGATTCTAAAGCTCAAAATTGTTTTTTTTGTCTAGAGCTCTCAAAATTGGAGTATAAATTTTGCACTCAAACTGCAAGCAAGTTATGTAACTACGTAGATTTTTACTTTCTCGATTAATAGCCTTCTTACCTNTCATTAAATTTTTGGTGTTGACACTTCTCAATAAAATGGAGTTGATGAGAGGAAAAAAATGCATTGCCTACTGCTAAGTTTCTAACTCATGTTTAATTTTCACATCCCCAAATATTTTGAAGGGAAAGCAATTCTAATAGTTGTGTATTTGACAAATAGATTACCTCCTCAATTATGAAACTCTTAAACACCCTACGAAGTCCTACATTAATTAACATAATTATCATCCCCGTTAAATTTTTTTTGCTCTGCATTTGCATATGTTTTTCTTAAAAATTGAAGCAAATTAGATTCTAAAGCTCAAAATTGTTTTTTTTTGTCTAGAGCTCTCAAAATTGGAGTATAAATTTTGCACTCAAATTGCAAGCAAGTTATGTAACTTCATAGATTTTTACTTTCTCGATTAATAGCCTTCTTACCACAAATTTGATATTCAAGGAAAAAATTTTACATAAGAATATTTAATTTTGGGATATTAATTCCTCAATTCCAACCCATATTTTTTTTGCGTCTTATTTAGATTTCCAATAAAATTTAAATCCTATGATTCAAATCTAGCATTCATGTAATCCAAATTTAAAGCTAGATAGCCAATATTCAAACACCCAAATAGAACCTCAAATCAATCCCTTCAATTCTTACATTGCAACTTACTGGCATCATATCTCCACCCAATCTATAAGTTCTAGTTGTGTACACGCCTATTCTAGAAGAAACAAAATTCGAGAGGAGATATTAATATATAGCATTTGAACAAGGCCACAAATTTGATCCAACTCCAGATCCTCACGATGATTTATTGGGTACCAATTATGAATTCACTCATATTGAATTTTTTAAGATCTTGATTTTTCATTGCATCTAGGAAACATCATGTGTTGATCATCCCATCTGTAATGCTGTTTCATATAATAGATTATATCATGGTCACCATGCATTTTTAACTTACCTTGATAAACTATGCATTCCTAAATGTATTCATTAAGTTATTAGTATAGTGCAGTGGGGGGAAGCTATTTGGGAAGAGATTCATGTACCACTAAAAAATGAGACTGGGAATTATTTGATCCGTCGATTGAAAAATGCTCGGTGGGATGTAAGTGAATCTTTATAGATTAACCTAATGTGGTTGGCATTATGAATAGATTACAAAGCTTGAATTGCAGTGAATACATTTGCTACTCCTATGGAATAGATTACCAAAAAATATTTTGCTCTTACAGAAATGTTGAATACAATTTTGGAGTTATTCTCTTTTGCCTCAAATTTAGTCTGCCATTATAACTGTTAGAAGTGAAGATGCATTTGTTAAAATGGGTATTTGGAATAAGAGATTTATTACGTAGGCTCATGTTAGTAAGGTAAGTAAACTCAAGAAATATGTACGTAGGTTGAAGCAGTCCCCAAGACTATTGTTTGGCTAGCACACAAAGATATTAAAAAAGTTGATTATTCTCAATGTCAAGTGAATTATAATATATTTGACATGCATTCACTTACAGAAAGGCCATACTTATTATGTATATAAATGATGTTATCTTGCGGAAAATTGCAGAAGTNTACAAAGCTTGAATTGCAGTGAATACATTTGCTACTCCTATGGAATAGATTACCAAAAAATATTTTGCTCTTTCAGAAATGTTGAATACAATTTTGGAGTTACTCTCTTTTGCCTCAAATTTAGTCTGCCATTATAACTGTTAGAAGTGAAGTGCATTTGTTAAAATGGGTATTAGGAATAAGAGGTTTATATGTAGATTAATTTGAGATTTATTACGTAGGCTCATGTTAGTAAGGTATGTAAACTCAAGAAATATGTACGTAGGTTGAAGCAGTCCCCAAGACTATTGTTTGGCTAACACACAAAGATATTAAAAAAGTTGATTATTCTCAATGTCAAGTGAATTATAATATATTTGACATGCATTCACTTACAGAAAGGCTATACTTATTATGTATATAAATGATGTTATCTTGCGGAAAATTGCAGAAGCTTGTCAAAGAATTTGAAATCAAGGATTTCGAAAATCCCTTATATTTTGTTTGGATGAAATTATTTTGGTGAAGGGAATTTTAATCTCTCAATGGCAATATATTCTAGATATTCTCTAAGAGAAGAGAATGTTTGGGTGTAAACCGATAGATTAGAAGCAAAAATGATGACATTCTGTGTAAAAAGGGTGATATCAAAGGTGGGTTGAAAAATTAATTTACATTTCACATAGTGATGTGGGGCTAGGGAAGCCAGCCGACTGAATCAACTGGCAGGAGGAGGGAATTGGTCTCGTCCGGTTTCCTAAAGTCCCATTCCAAGCCCCAGTTGAACTAGGTGGCTATTTGGGAGGGGCGACACTAGCGCCAGCCCTTCCCTTGTTTCTTGTCTTGTGTTTTTCTTCTTAGGGATTCTTTTTAATTGTTGTTGGAAAGAATTAAGGTTAGTTTTTGTTGTGTTATTTTGTTTAGATTCTTCTTAGAGTCTTCTTCTCCCTTGCTTGAGCTTTATCCGATGATTGGTGGTGCTTCGGCTGTATCCTGTTTTAAGGTGATATTTTATTCTCTCCCATTGTCTTCCCTACCCCTCCTCCTTCACCTTCCTTAACTGTTGGCCATCCTAGCTGCCCCTGCCGCCCCTTTTACTGCAGCATCTATGTTGTCCAGTCCCTCCAGGCCACCCCACAACACTAACCACCCATTCCCCTGCAGGCTCTACTTGCCTTCGATCCTCTTCCAACTCCATCATTTGCTATACACTCCTCCCCTCATATTTAACCACTGACTTTCCCCTTACATTTCCCTTACCTTCCCCGCCTACTCTCCATTCCCCCTACCACCACCACTCCTCCGCCACCCGCAGACATCATCACCTCCCCTTAAATCTTCTCTTCCGGTCCCAGTTGGAGATTGGATTTTGTTGTATTTCCTTTTCAGTTTGTTCTGTGGTTGTAACCCTAGTTCAATTGCTTAATGAATNTTTCCCCTTACATTTCCCTTACCTTCCCCGCCTACTCTCCATTCCCCCTACCACCACCACTCCTCCGCCACCTCGCAGACATCATCACCTCCCCTTAAATCTTCTCTTCCGGTCCCAGTTGGAGATTGGATATTTCTGTATTTCCTTTTCAGTTTGTTCTGTGGTTGTAACCCTAATTCAATTGCTTAATGAAGTTTGCTTTCGTTTTGCCCTGTTTGAACTAGTTATGGTATCACATAGTAAACCGGATATTAGCTTTTTAGCATGGTAAGCCATTTTATTAATACTCTGATCAAGGAACACAGAGTTTATGTTTTGAATCATGTGATAAAGATGGCACTAAACTTCGGAAATTTATTTGAGAAGACGTCTAGAAGAGGCTGAAGTATTATTGAGAAGGTTGAGTAGGTTACGGGATTGGTCGAAGTTAAACCTCAGATAACTACATCTATGTGTGGTGAAAATTGGTGGCATGGTTAAATAAAAATTAACGTGGTGGCTTATAGTATTGCATTGGCAGAGTATCAAACACTGTTCTTGATATTTGTGAAGGAGTGTCAATAATAATGATTTACTCAGAGAACTCTTGATTACTATTACTAACACACACGGTGGCTCATGGTAATGCATGGGCAGAGTTTCAAAATTGTTTCTTGATATTTGTGAAGGA
>JXCR01063933.1:19780-40003 GCA_002079205.1 Phalaenopsis hybrid cultivar | reverse complement strand
CATGCTCATGTCTTTATTCATACTCTCTGTTTGTCTCACTTTTGATTTTGCTACAGTTCTCTGGAAATTTCACAATATTGTTGTTTCATTATGATGGACGAACTAGTGAATGGGATGAATTTGAATGGTCAAAACGTGCAATTCATGTGAGTGCAAGGAGGCAGACAAAATGGTCAGTGTTTTATTGATAGATAGATAACAAGTTCTGATACTTTTGTAACAGAAAAGTGTGAAGATGGTCCCCCAACTTTTTTCAGGAGTTCTAGAGTTTAAAAAACTGTCATTTTAGTCCCCATACTCCTTTAATATGGGCTAAAATAGTTCCAAGTGAAGACTATTTTCGCCCCTATTAAACAATCCAGGGACTAATTTAGCTCANAAAATGGTCAGTGTTTTATTGATAGATAGATAACAAGTTCTGAAACTTTTGTAACAGAAAAGTGTGAAGATGGTCTTCCTACTTTTTTCGGGAGTCCTAGAGTTTAAAAAACTGTCATTTTAGTCCCCATACTCCTTTTAATATGGGCTGAAATAGTTCCAAGTGAAGACTATTTTCGCCCCTATTAAACAATCCAGGGACTAATTTAGCTCTTTTATACAAAATAGGGACTATTTTGGCACTTTACTCCTTTTGTTATGGTTCTGACTACGTTCTCATTTTAGGTGGTATGCTAAACGCTTTTTGCACCCTGACATAGTTGCTTCTTATGAATATATCTTTATCTGGGATGAAGATCTTGGAGTTGAGCATTTTAATGCAGACCGGTAAGTCCCAGTAAATGTAATATAAACTCCATTGATCAAAATCTGTAACTAAATATTTTTTTCTTAGGTACATTGACTTGGTGAAGAAGCATGGTTTAGAGATCTCACAACCAGGTTTGGAGCCCAACAATGGTCTAACTTGGCAAATGACTAAGAGGAGAGGGGACCGTGAGGTTCACAAGTGAGTAGTTATAGCAGTTCTCTATTTTTTGTAGTAGAAAATAATACAGCATGTAATAAATGATTTCCAACAGGGAGACAGAAGAGAGACCTGGTTGGTGCACTAATCCTCACCTTCCACCATGCGCTGCGTAAGACCAATGAAGTGTTTTTTCCATGTTACATGTTCAAGCAAGTTATTTCAATTTTGTTTTTATTTTGATTGTATACATGCTTCATTTCAGATTTGTTGAGATAATGGCCCCTGTCTTCTCGAGAAATGCGTGGAGATGTGTGTGGCATATGATTCAGGTGAGTTTGGTTTGGATAGGCTGTAGTAGCAGTTCTCCTGATGGCTCAGTCACTACGTTAATTAACTGCTTTCCTTCTAATATTTTAGAATGACTTGGTTCATGGCTGGGGCCTTGATTTTGCACTTAGGAAATGCGTGGAGGTACCTAATTTTTTCTTCTATGTTTGCTGAAGATATGTTGCGTATCATTTTCAAATATTTATATCTAGACTGATTTTTCTTAATCGAAAAAAAAAATCAGCCGGCTCATGAAAAAATTGGAGTTGTGGATTCTCAATGGATTGTGCATCAAGTAGTTCCATCACTTGGGAATCAGGTTAGTATAATCTATTATAGAATCCAGAAGGCATTTTGAAAAAGAATTTGTTCGATGCTGTGAGCTGAAATTTTCCTTCATTTTCTTGTTTTTATCAGGGCCAAGCAGAAAATGGCAAAGCTCCATGGGAAGGGGTACGCTACTGCTAAGACATTGTCACTTTCAGTTTTTTTATATGATTTTCTCCTGGAGTGTCATCCGATCTAGTTCAAGTTTAGAATTTGTTTAATTACTGTAATGCATTAGGTTTAGGGTATAGGGTTTTAAATTTTGGAATTTATTAGATTTTTAATGGGATATTAGGATTTTTTATTTTTTTGTTTTATTTTTATTTGAACTTGCATTAGTGGGGATTAGATTTAGTTTATAATAAATGATCTTATTTTGGTAGCCCATTACCATAACTATCTAGGGTTTCAATATGATGAATTGTAGTGTGATTATATTAATGATATTTTCCTAATCTTCTTTTTTTGTGACGAACTTCTATTACTCTTCTCTCTCCTCTTTTGATCACTCTCTTCTAATACGTCGTTCTTCTTCATATTTCTCTAGTTTGTATCAATTAGCATCATAATTGAATGATACTCGCTCGTTTATTCTATGCATTTGCTCGCTTTAATCCCACTTGCTATAACATCGCACTATCTTGACATCTCAATATTGTAGTGCTGTGCACCCAACTTCTGATAGTTTGCTAGCCAAGCGTGCGCTTTTTCATCTACCTATGACTTCTTCCCCCACAAGTGATTCTTTATCACCATCTCGTGCCCATTTGGCATCATCTGTTTACTGTTATCAACTCTTCTCCATCTCGAGTTGCCTTTGCTTGAAAAGCCATCCTCGACTTCACCATTGATGATGTTGTCTTGAATAACCATGCGAGTCAATATTGAATACCTGCTGCGCGTTCTCGGATTCTGCAAACAACAAGATTTGATAATCAAATCTAAAGTTATCTTTTTTTAATTTGCATCTGATCTCTCCTTATTAACCAGGGTAGATTGTTTTGATTTAACCTTGTTGGATTATTTGGGAGATTTGCTAATGATCTCCAATGTTTTAATCGAAAGAAAAGGGAAATGATTATGGTATTAATGAGCCAAGCTGGCTCGTGGGCCAAGCTCAATGAGATAACAAATCCAACTNTCCGATTCTGCAAACAACAAGATTTGATAATCAAATCTAAAGTTATCTTTTTTTAATTTGCATCTGATCTCTGCTTATTAACCAGGTTTTGATTTAACCTTGTTGGATTATTTGGGAGATTTGCTAATGATCTCCAATGTCTTAATCAAAAGAAAAGGGAAATGATTAGGGTATTAATGAGCCAAGCTCAATGAGATAACGAATCCAACAATAGCTAACTTGTTGACATGCAGTCTGGCGCATTTAAAGATTATTTATATAAAATATACATAAAATATATTATAATTTAGTAGTTTAAGTATAAAGTAGTTAAAAACATCTAAAAAAATTTTCAGTGTCTTTGTTTTCTTTTCTTTTTTTGAGNATATACATAAAATATATTATAATTTAGTAGTTTAAGTATAAAGTAGTTAAAAACATCTAAAAAAATTTTCAGCGCCTGTTTTCTTTTCTTTTTTTGAGTTATATCCACTTGTATCACTTTATTATATCNTTTTTTTGAGTTATATCCACTTGTATCACTTATTATATTAAGTGATTTCCTATTTTATTTTCTAATTTCTCATTTTTTATAGTTTTTTTAATAATTGCTTGGATTAACTCTTTTACTTTTTTTTTTTCATAATAAATGAACCCACTCGAACTAGTAGAATTAAGCTTGAGTTTGAGCTCAACCTGAAACTTGATTGATTGATCAAATTTATGCTCAAGTCATTGGTGACTAGAGCNAATAAATGAACCCACTCGAACTAGTAGAATTAAGCTTGAGTTTGAGCTCAAGCTGAAACTTGATTGATTGATTGATCAAATTTATGCTCGAGTCATTGGTGACTAGAGCTCAGCTGGACTCANAATAAATGAACCCACTCGAACTAGTAGAATTAAGCTTGAGTTTGAGCTCAAGCTGAAACTTGATTGATTGATCAAATTTATGCTCGAGTCATTGGTGACTAGAGATCAGCTGGACTCGTTTACATCTTGAGAAATGATTGATTTTTCTATTACTCATCACAGTAGTACTGTGAAAATAAATAACAAGGGTTGCTTATTAAGCTCATCAACAATCCTTCAAGAAAAAGGAGTAATGTACTCCTTCCCAATTATTTATATTACCAACATTTGTCCATAATAAATTGTAGATATTTTGGTTGTTCTTAGTGAGTACAATAAGATGCATGTAATTTTTCAGGAGTCAAGGGTATCTTTTTCAAATATTCACTATTAGGAGAATTGTTGCAACCCAAGAAATTAAATTTATTTTTTTATTCAGTATTTAGAATTTACATAATTTAAATTGGGGGACGCTGTAATTTTTTTTTATTAGGACTAATTATCCTTTTTGATAATTTCAAATTTGAATTTGGTTTGAATTTGAATCATTAGTTTGAGAAATTGAATGAATATTTAATCTTATATTTATTTTCTTATCTTTGTAGCTTAATTCTATGAACTGGTTTCAGTTGTGTATCCTACGAATTGTAGACTAAATTAAATCAAACATATTTTTCTAATCTTTTCCGGGTGAGCTCTGATTTCTTCTGTCTGAGTTTTTTTTTTTTTCTGATACTTGATTCTCCTTCTCACTTGACACCCACGTCAACAATACTTTGGTTAGTTTGTACTNGGTAAAACTCTACCATGAAAGAATTGTGTAGACCTTATCTCTAAGTTAGGCTTACTCGATTATTACAGTTGAACTTTAGTGGGAATGCAGAATGTTATAATTATTTAGTTATTGTAAAATAGTTTTGTTTTTCTCAGTATTTGAATATTAGGCATCTACACAAAATAAAAGAATTTCAGCTAACTTCAGAAGTGGATAAGTTACAATAAATTGTTAAAGTTGATAATGAAATTATAGAATCAAAAATTTATTTATGAATGAATTTTCTATCCAATAAAATGATAAAATGTTTATATAAAACGCAGTCATGAAACTAGCTAATATTGTTATTTGCTTTTGTGGTTTCTTTGACGGAAACTATTATTCTATCTGTTTTGTTGGTTTCCATCCTTGCAGGTCTTTTTGCCTTTTATATAGCGGCCTTTACTTGGTGGTTCCTACAGAATTCAGCTTCTTTTGTTCTGTTTTTTTTTTATTATTTTTATTTTTGTGTGTGTGCGTGTGGGTGTAATTTGTGACACTTCTGANTATCCAGGAGACTTTCACATTTAATAATTATATAACTATATAACTAATGTAAGTTAAATCAGGTGAGGGCATCAGGCCTCTGATGAAAAGTATGTCGATGTAAATATCCTATATTAATGCTAGATTCGTTCGTTGTGTTTGTTTCTGTGATAACTTTTACTGATTTTGCTTATCCAGGCAGCAGCTGATTGCCTGGTTTTCTTAATTGTCGATCTTGGCCTAATTATTTAGTTTGTCTTTATGAATTATCCTTTTTCATTCTTTTTTTTTTTCTGTCTATTAACTGAGATGACATGTTTTTTATTTATTTGATAATATCTTAATGTATTGCTTTGTTTTTTTTTTAATTTTTTTTTTGTTTTTNCTATATAACTAATGTAAGTTAAATCAGGTGAGGGCATGAGGCCTCTGATGAGAAGTATTTCGATGTAAATATTCTATATTAATGCTAGATTCGTTCGTTGTGTTTGCTTCTGTGATAACTTTTACTGATTTTGCTTCTCCAGGCAGTAGCTGATTGCCTGGTTTTCTTAATTGTCGATCTTGGCCTAATTATTTAGTTTGTCTTTATGAATTATCCTTTTTAATTCTTTTTTTTTTTCTGTCTATTAAATGAGATGACATGTTTTTTATTTATTTGATAATATCTTAATTTATTGCTTTGTTTTTTTTATTTCTTTTTTTTTTTGTTAAAAATATTTATGTATTTGTTTTCATCATTTGTCCATTTCATACTATCATTTTAAATAGATGTTCGCATTATTTTTTTAATACAATAATAATAATAATAATAATAATAATTATTATTATTATTATTATTATTTAAAAAGATTGTGCTATTTTCTATATAATTTCAGTACATTCTCTTTGGGGGAAAATGTGTGTGAAATATGTGTGGAGGCTTCATGTAACTACATGAGGATGTCACTCCCAAACTTTCCAACGTTTCTTTCTTGAATCTCTATGGCATCTGAATAGGGTTCTGAATTTAGCTGAACGAATGTTAATCAACTAAAAATTGATTTGAATTTTCGCTTGGATTTGGTTTGAATATTTTTTGAGCCAATTTTGAGTTGAGTTTAGCACAGCTCAAAAACAGATTGTTAACCGCTTTACATCTGATGGCTTTAGTGTCCTTTCATTGTGACACATGTTCAAATGATATGATAGGCTTTGGAGCTCCAACTCAATAAAATTTATTAAGTATAATTCTATATTAGATAAAGTAAAGCCTATTTTTACTTTGTGATATAAGTAGTTTATGATGAGAGCCTATTTATTTATAATATCAGATTTAATGTTCATCAATGAGAATGATCTGAATGTTTTGTCCTAACTGAAGAGCTAAATCTCTTTTTTAAGTCATCCATCAAGTTGCTCGTTGGGGTCATAAAAGCAAAATTTCTATTTGGGAATGCATTACTCTTGACGAGACATGATGTTATGAAAAATGGAATTGGTGTATTTGCTGCGGCTTAAAAATTGTGGTGCTGTGAGGAAACATTGGAAAGGGTGTTTGGAATTCGTGGCAGTGTTGCATTTTAGAAAAAGCTCATTGAACACGGGTCGTGGGTTCAATCTTGTAGCTAGTGTTTATTCGCGAAAAGTTTGCACCCTTACCCCCCTCCCAAACAATCCTTGACGGCTTTCTATGCTCTTGTATCTCGCTTGAAAATTGCATGCCCCCCTCTCTTCTTTGTGGCTTTGGTGGCTAGGGTTCTTCTTGATTCCTTTTTTGTTGGGATGGTGGTTGTGGTGAGCTGCCTTTCTTCTCCCTCTTCCTTTTGTTTTCCTCGGCTCTCCTCTATGTAGCTTCAGTGGTTAATGCTGGTTCAAAATTGGTTCCTTTGGTTCTAGTGGTTGTTGCGATGAGCTTGCCTTTCTTCTCCTCTACCTCTCCACTCAGCTCTTTGGCTTCTTTTGGATCATTCTCTCTCCATCGCCCCAAAATATGCTTTATATACTCGGGCATTTTGATTTTGTGATTATATGCATTTCTTTGTGCTTAGTGATAGCTTGATTTCTCAGTGCTCTAATTTTGGTTGATGAATTGGAGGATGGTTTTGTTGTGATGTTGATTTTGCGATTTTTTTTTTGTATTTGGAAATTATGGTGTTTTGATTTTTTTTTGCATGTGGAAATTATGTGGAAATTGGAGAATAGCTTAGTTTCTTTGTGCTTTGATATTAGCATGGGAATATTAGGGCATTGTTGGTGATATCAAAACATTGTGCTTTGTTCTCTATTTGGTGATGCCGAAATGTGGTGCTCGGGTTGGTGGTGGTGATTTTGTGGTGGTTTTGGGGATTATGTTGTAGGTGGTGCTTGGTGTGCTATGGTTTTTGCAGTGTGGTGTGGATGTTGGTGTGGTGTGCTATTGTTGTTGTTGTTAAGTGGTGTGAAGGTGGTAGTGTGTGGTGTGGATGTAGTGGTGCGGTGTGGAGGTGGTAGTGTGGTGTTGGTGTGGGTGCTTTGGTGATATGCTGGTGGTGTGCTATTGATGTTGGTCACAAGTTGAAGATGAATTGCCTTATAATGATCTAGGTAGGAAAGCTCAAAGAATTTGTGGCCCTTGAAGCACAACCCAACAACAGGGTAAGACACTTGCAAAAGATGACTCCGATGGGCATGTCTAAGCAAATGCTATCCACATTACGGGGATAGTGTCAACTATACTGGGTAGAGGTTCAATTAGAAGGCCTGACAAAAAGAGGCTCTGATTGGGGGAATATCGTGTTGTTGCTTTCACCTCAAAGAAGAAGCGCCATCCATCGATCTTTTTTATTGATGTGGATCTACCCCCAGCGGGAAATCGCTTCAATGATTCCATAGTCCTTACTATGATGATTAACAAATATCAAGTGGGTAACATCTTGGTTGATATATGAAATTTGAGAAATATATTGTTTAAATCAATTTTTCACAAAAAATAATCTATCAAACGATCACCTAGTTGCGCAGACTGGCCCTTTATATGGATTTTCTGGCAAACGAAAAGAGGCTTTAGGCATAATATGGCGGTCAGTTGCCTGAGGAGAGGGTGGGAGTCAATTTACCAATAAGTTGGACTTCTTGGTGGTCGATATACCTCCAACCTACAGCGTAATCTTTGGTCCCCCACTACTTAACAATTTTACAGTAGTGGTATCTACATACTATGTGGCAGTGAACTCCTCATGTGATGGAGAAATTATGACAGCGCGTGAGAATATGGAGCAGTCTCGGACATGTTACCTACAACTGGTAGGAAACTTGAAATAATAAGCATTGGATATCCAACATTAACAGGAATGAGGTCTTGAAAACGACAAAACTACCATCGAGATCCTCGCCAAGCTCGAAGAACATGGCAAAGTTTTTCTAATTAGAGACATTTGATGTAGGGCACCGAGATTTGCTAATCTAGACTCTCTACGAGTAGAGTGATGTCTTTCCCTGGTCTGCCGCTGAGATGTCGGGCATTCCAATAAATGTAAATTTAGTCACCTGACCAGTGAGACAGAAGATCTGATCGTTATCCATGACTTTGGTCGGGCTAATTTGCGAGGAGGTGCAAAATCTCAAGGAGGTGGGTGTTGACCTCACTTTTGTGAGGGTCCCTTTTCTTATTGTAAAAGCCTGGGATCGAGCCTTATAGTTTTCTAGTGACCTTCTTAGATGACTAGAAATGAGACTCACCCATATATGAATTATAACAAATTCTACATTCACTTAAGGTTTCCTAAGGTTAAGCCCAAATCCTCACCCGTTAGTCGAGATGGTTGGAGTTTAGAACATGGAAAGCACAAGCTGAATTCCTAAAGGTAGAAGAAGCCCNCCCTACACTCAATCAGGCCAGTTTCGTTGAATCCCCCCAATGAACAATTTGACATGTAATTATTGTGGGGTCGTGTTTGATTGTCCAATCAATTTCCTCGGATCAAAATATGATCAGTCCACTCGTTCTTTTGTTCAGTTAGGTATTGGTAATTTCTGTGAGCCATTGCCAAAATTTATATAGATTTAGAGTCGGTTAAATCATCTAAAGGCTGAAGTATACGATTACGAGAGCTTGAGTATTCAGTGAAAAAGAGAGAAAAAACCTGTTTGTTAAAGGCTGTGTACCGGTTATATTAGAAAAGGAAATTTTCATATGTTGCACGCAATTCTTACGGGCGTACATATCACCCCTAAATTTTCATATATTCACACGTAGCACTCAAATCTTTAATATCACATAAAAAATGACACTATCATCACTTTTTAAATTGAAATACACATTTTGATGCATGGGCTAAAACACCAAAGTGCTATGTTTGTGAATATGAAAGTTTTGCTGTGAGACGTGTAAATACATAATAGTTATGTGCTCTGTATACACATGCACCTATTAAAAAATCAGGCAATATACCAATAATCTCATATATTTCAGGTTTTACATCAATAAAATTCTTTTTTTTTATAGTTATTTTCCTGTCAGAGTTGCTCTTTTACAAATTTCACGGCGCATCAATACATTTCCCCTTTTTTTTGTCCTTCTAATACAAAAGAAAAGAAACTTTGATTTTTAATCTGCATGGAATGGGGCAGGTGAGGGAGCGGTGCCGTAAAGAGTGGGGGATGTTCCAAACTCGATTAGCAGATGCGGAGAAGGCTTATTACAAGAAGATGGGGATTGCTCCTCCAAATGCCACATTTGCTTAGATTCAACACCCTTCTTGTCCTTGCATTTGTCCTTAATTTTGATATATATGCCTACTATCCAGGAGACTTTCGCATTTAATAATTATATAACTATATAACTAATGTAAGTTAAATCAGGTGAGGGCATGAGGCCTCTGATGAGAAGTATTTCGATGTAAATATTCTATATTAATGCTAGATTCGTTCGTTGTGTTTGCTTCTGTGATAACTTTTACTGATTTTGCTTCTCCAGGCAGTAGCTGATTGCCTGGTTTTCTTAATTGTCGATCTTGGCCTAATTATTTAGTTTGTCTTTATGAATTATCCTTTTTAATTCTTTTTTTTTTTCTGTCTATTAAATGAGATGACATGTTTTTTATTTATTTGATAATATCTTAATTTATTGCTTTGTTTTTTTTATTTCTTTTTTTTTTTGTTAAAAATATTTATGTATTTGTTTTCATCATTTGTCCATTTCATACTATCATTTTAAATAGATGTTCGCATTATTTTTTTAATACAATAATAATAATAATAATAATAATAATTATTATTATTATTATTATTATTTAAAAAGATTGTGCTATTTTCTATATAATTTCAGTACATTCTCTTTGGGGGAAAATGTGTGTGAAATATGTGTGGAGGCTTCATGTAACTACATGAGGATGTCACTCCCAAACTTTCCAACGTTTCTTTCTTGAATCTCTATGGCATCTGAATAGGGTTCTGAATTTAGCTGAACGAATGTTAATCAACTAAAAATTGATTTGAATTTTCACTCAGATTTGGTTTGAATATTTTTTGAGCCAATTTTGAACTGAGTTTAGCTAAGCTCGAAATCAGATTGTTAACCGCTTTACATCTGATGGCTTTAGTGTCCTTTCATTGTGACGCATGTTCAAATGATATGATAGGCGTTGGTACTCCAACTCAATAAAATTTATTAAGTATAACTCTATATTAGATAAAGTAAAGCCTATTTTTACTTCGTGATATAAGTAGTTTATGATGAGAGCATATTTATTTATAATATCAGATTTAATGTTCATCAATGAGAATGATCTGAATGTTTTGTCCTAACTGAAGAGCTGTATCTCTTTCTTAAGTCATCCATCAAGTTGCTCGTTGGGGTCATAAAAGCAAAGTTTCTATTTAGGAATGCATTACTCTTGACGAGACATGATGTTATGAAAAATGGAATTGGTGTATTTGCTGCGGCTTAAAAATTTTGGTGCGGTGGGGAAACATTGGAAAGGGTGTTTGGAATTCGTGGCAATGTTGCATTTTAGAAAAAGCTCATTGAACACGGGTCGTGGGTTCAACCTTTTAGCCAGTGTTTATTCGTGAAAATTTTGCACCCTTACCCCCCTCCCAAACAATCCTTGACGGCTTTCTATGCTCGTATCTCGCTTGAAAATCGCATGCCCCCCTCTTCTTTGTGGCTTCGGTGGCTAGGGTTCTTCCTGATTCCTTTTTTGTTGCGATGGTGGTTGTGGTGAGCTGCCTTTCTTCTCTCTCTTCCTTTTGTTTTCCTCGGCTCTCCTCTATGTAGCTTCAATGGTTAATGCTGGTTCAAAATTGGTTCCTTTGGTTCTAGTGGTTGTTGCGATGAGCTTGCCTTTCTTCTCCACTACCTCTCCACTCTGCTCTTTGGCTTCTTTTGGATCATTCTCTCTCCATCGCCCTAAAATATTCTTTATATACTCAGGCATTTTGATTTTGTGATTATATGCATTTCTTTGTGCTTGGTGATAGCTTGATTTCTCAGTGCTCTAATTTTGGTTGATGAATTGGAGGATGGTTTTGTTGTGATGTTGATTTTGCGATTTTTTTTTTTGTATTTGGAAATTATGGTGTTCTGATTTTTGTTTTTGCATGTGGAAATTATGTGGAAATTGGAGAATAGCTTAGTTTCTTTGTGCTTTGATATTAGCATGGGAATATTAGGGCATTGCTGGTGATATCACAACATTGTGCTTTGTTCTCTATTTGGTGATGCCGAAATGTGGTGCTCGGGTTGGTGGTGGTGATTTTGTGGTGGTTTTGGGGATTATGTTGTAGGTGGTGCTTGGTGTGCTATGGTTTTTGCAGTGTGGTGTGGATGTTGGTGTGGTGTGCTATTGTTGTTGTTGTTAAGTGGTGTGAAGGTGGTAGTGTGTGGTGTGGATGTAGTGGTGTGGTGTGGAGGTGGTAGTGTGGTGTTGGTGTGGGTGCTTTGGTGATATGCTGGTGGTGTGCTATTGATGTTGGTCACAAGCTGAAGATGAATTGCCTTATAATGATCTAGGTAGGAAAGCTCAAAGAATTTGTGGCCCTTGAAGCACAACCCAACAACAGGGTGAGACACTTCCAAAAGATGACTCCGATGGGCATGTCTAAGCAAATGCTATCCACATTACGGGGATAGTGTCAACTATACTGGGTAGAGGCTCAATTAGAAGGCCTGAAATAAAGAGGCTATGATTGGGGGAATGTTGTGTTGTTGCTTTCGCCTCAAAGAAGAAGCGCCATCCACCGATCTTTTTTATTGATGTGGATCTACCCCCAGTGGGGAATCGCTTCAATGATTCCATAGTCCTTACTATGATGATTAACAAATATCAAGTGGGTAGCATCTTGGTTGATATATGAAATTTGAGAAATATATTGTTTAAATCAATTTTTCACAAAAAAGAATCTATCAAACGATCACCTAGTTGCGCAGACTGGCCCTTTATACGGATTTTATGGCAAACGAAAAGAGGCTTTAGGCATAATATGGCGGTCAGTCGCCTGAGGAGAGGGTGGGAGTCAATTTACCAATAAGTTGGACTTCTTGGTGGTCGATATACTTCCAACCTACAGCGTAATCTTTGGTCCCCCACTGCTTAACAATTTCACAGTAGTGGTATCTACATACTATGTGGCAGTGAACTCCTCATGTGAAATTATGACAACGCGTGAGAATATGGAGCAGTCTCGGACATGTTACCTACAACTGGTAGGAAACTTGAAATAATAAGCGTTGGATATCCAACATTAACAGGAATGAGGTCTTGAAAACGACAAAACTACCATCAAGATCCTCGCCAAGCTCGAAGAACATTGCAAATTTTTTCTAATTAGAGATACATTTGATGTAGGGCACCAAGATTTGTTGATCTAGACTCTCTACGAGTAGAGTGATGTCTTTCCCTGGTTGGCCGCTGAGATGTCGGGCATTCCAATAAATGTAAATTTAGTCACCTGACCAGTGAGACAGAAGATCTGATCGTTATCCATGACTTTGGTCGGGCTAATTTGCGAGGAGGTGCAAAATCTCAAGGAGGTGGGTGTTGACCTCATTTTTGTGAGGGTCCCTTTTCTTATTGTAAAAGCCTGAGATCGAACCTTATAGCTTTCTAGTGACCTTCTTAGATGACTAGAAATGAGACTCACCCATATATGAATTCTAACAAATTCTACATTCACTTAAGGTTTCCTAAGTTTAAGCCCAAATCCTCACCCGTTAGTTGAGATGGTTGGAGTTTAAAACATGGAAAGCACAAGCTGAATTCCTAAAGGTAGAAGAAGCCTTAAGCTACCCATGGAGCTCAGAGCCCTCGGAATTACCTCAATGACCCATTGGCTACTTTTGGAATTCTTTTTAGCCTAAGAAAAGCCCATTGGGCAAGAGCCTAGTGACATGCCTAAAATATGTTGCTTTCATTTGCACATTTAATGTCTATTTTTAATGATATTGTACTTTAATGAAAAATATTTTTGATATTTTTTGTTATAAGCACACTAAATGAATTAAATAGAGCGAATAAAATGAAAATGAAGCAACNGCAAGAGCCTAGTGACATGCCTAAAATATGTTGCTTTCATTTGCACATTTAATGTCTATTTTTAATGATATTACACTTTAATGAAAAATATTTTTGATATTTTTTGTTATAAGCACACTAAATGAATTAAGTAGAGCGAATAAAATGAAAATGAAGCAAATTGGAGTTAAATGAAGCAAAAAAGACCAATGTTGATATGACACATAAGCGTTAGAGATGGTTATCTAGAAGATCTATTGAATTTGGATGAACTCTGTAGATGTGCATGAAAAAAATCTTGTTGGTTTTGAGAGCANATTGGAGTTAAATGAAGCAAAAAAGACCAATGTTGATATGACACATAAGCGTTAGAGATGGTTATCTAGAAGGTCTATTGAATTTGGATGAACTCTGTAGATGTGCTTGAAAAAAATCTTGTTGGTTTTGAGAGCACTATTTAAAGAGACTTCTGGAGATTGAAAAGAGAGACTTTTGGAGAAGGAAAAGGGAGTCTTTTGTAGATAAGTGGATTCTTCCTAGAGAGGAGAAAGTCTTGGGGGCTTGGAGGAGAAGAGGAGAAGTGAGAGATATCTTCTTCAATGTAGATTCTTAGTAAGTTTGGAGTGAATTTTAAGGAGAGTAAGGGATTCAAAGAAACTTGAAGCATTGCCTGGGAAAGAGTTTAATATAAGTTGTGTACTTTGTATATTTTAACTTATTTTGTCATGTAAACTTTAATTTATATATAAATTCACGTGTTGTTTGTTGACATCAATTTTTTTTTATGTCATAAGTATAGGGTGTCCACCTGTGATCGGTGAAAATTTGTTATCGCGCGCCATGCACGCATTTGACTCAAATTGACCCGATCGTCGGCGAAGTTATCCAGATGACATCAGATGACGAAACGGACCACGCGAGTGAGTCGGAAACGTCGATTCCATTTGGAACAAGCGCTCGTTGCACCACGATTTCGCATGCAAGCTTAAAATATGTGAATTATTATTTTTGACTCGATAGTTGAAAAGGTGGTTCGAACAACTTCGGATGACAAAATGGATTGTGCGGTCGCGTCCAGAACGTCAATTTTTCCTAGGGGGGACTCTCATTTCACAACAAAGACGTGTCCGGGCAAAAATGCAAAAATAATAATAATATTATTATAATATTATTATTATTACATTAATATAATAATAATAAAATGGTATATCCTACTCATGCCTCCCTGCTCACGCCNCTCTCTCGCGAACTCCCTGTTTTGCCCCTCCCTATTCGCGACAGAGAGGACCGCTCGGCCCTCTCACTTCCAGTCCCTCGCCCGCCGCCGATCTCCCTCTCCCGACTCCGAATCGCAGCCTCCGAGTTCGTCCCTCCCTATACGCGACAGAGAAGGTCTCGCTCCTCTCCTCCGGCGTTGGTCACCGACTGTTTTTTCTTTCTTTTTTTTTTTCCTTCTTCCATTTCTTCTCGGCCAATTCCCGCCAACCTCGACGATCTCCCTTCATCTCACCGGTTTCTGCCTTGCCGGTGTCGTATCTTTCGCCGGACCGAAACGACAACGAACTTCAACATCTTTTGAGAGGGTGCGAAAGACTCTCATTTTACCTGCAAGTTTCCGCCGTGCTTATTTAGGCGTCGTGCAAACTACGCATAACCTTTCTTGCCATTCGCATTTTATTTTCTAGCCGGCTTTAGGTTGTATGTGTGATAGGCGTGTGGGTTCGATCGCCCACACGGGGTGTGTGCGCCGGCGCGGCGGCACGTCTATGTGATGGATCGATTGTTTTCCTAGAGATGACTTATAGGATAGGATCCCCTCGCGCAACTAATTTTTCTACGATAGCCGAGTGAATCATATTTTACTGTTAGTCGTAGCACAAAAATCCTAGAGGTTCGAGTTCCCTTCGCTCCCTTTTGTTTTGGTAGTCTCGATCTTTTAAAAAGATCGAAAGATAGATCTTTGCAAAATGAAAAAATGCGAGTCATTAGCTCATCTTGCAAAGCTCGGAGGCATCGTGAAATCGAGAAGAGTGTTGTCACTAGCCCGTTTCATGATGAGATGGAGAACTTTCCCCTTTGGAGATCCAGGGAAAAGTTCCCCTACTTGCCTCACCAAAGCAAAGGCAGCAATTACCATCTTTTTATATATTGACCCTAGGTTCTCCAGTAAGGTCGTTAGCACGAGAATGACTCCCTATCACATGTTTATGTTTGCATGTTGCATTTAGCATGTCACCTCACCTCACTTTGCTCCGTTCGGTCGCCCTGGCCCGACGAGCACCTCACTTCGCTTCGTTTTGTCGTCCCGACCCGACGAGCATTTTACTTTGCTCCGATCGGCTGCACTGGCCCGACGAGCATTACACTTCACCTCGTCATGTCGCCCCGACCCGACGAGCACCTCACTTTGCTTCGTTCGGTCACTCCAGCCCGACGAGCATTTCACTTCGCTCTGTCTAGCCGCCCCGGTCCGATGAGCACTACACTTCACCTCGTCCTGTCGTCACGACCCGACGAGCATTACACTTCACCTCGTTCTGCTACCTTGGCCCGAAGAGCATGTTACTTCGCTCTGTCTAGCTGCCCCGATCCGACGAGCACTACACTTCACCTCGTCCTGCCGTCACGGCCCGACAAGCATTACACTTCACTTCGTCCTGCCACCCTGGCCCGACGAGCATGTTACTTCACTTTGTCCGGCCGCCCTGGCCCGATGAGCACTTCATTTCATTTCAATTGGCTCCTCTGATTCGGTGGATACAACACTTTAGCTTGGTTGGATTGCTCGACCCAGTCGACCAATTTCTTGCACCACCATATTGTCTTGCATGTATGTTTGCATTTTTGTATGTTGTAGCGCATATGCATGAATATATTATTGCATCTTGCCTTGTATCTATATGTTTGCATGATCATGGTAAATATTGTTTATTTGAATTGCATTTTCTGGGTCATTGCTTCGCCGGTATACCCTCTTTTCGGGCCCCTGCCGCTACGACATGCCTATCTTCGGGTCACTGCCTTATCAGCATACCCTCCTTTTGGGCCGCTGCCGCTACGGCATGCCCATCTTTCTAGGGCCGCTGCCACCACGGCATGCCCATCTTTTTGAGGCTACTACTGCTACGGCATGCCCATCTTCTTAGGGCTACTACCATCATAGTATGTCCACCTTTGTTTTATTGTTTTATCGGCATATCTTCTAGGGTCGCTGCCACCACGACATGCCCATCTTTTTGGGGCTACTACCGCTACGGTATGCCCATTCCTACGAGTCACTGCCTTCATGACATACTCTTTATCACTATTTATATGTTTTGATTCACCCTGCATTAGAATTTGCATTTGCATGTTTGCATGGATAGCGAGCTAGACCCGTTAGGAGAGTGACTCCCGTGTTGGTCAGATGCCTTAATGAGCATTGCTCGCTGGGTCAATCCCAATGAACAATGCGAGTTAAGTCATCGGGATTGAAATAAGTATGACTGTGCTAAAGATCCAATAGATCTAACTTGTGTCACCGCTCTTCGTGACACACTTTAGATCTTTCAGATCTTTAGGATGGGGCCAGTATGAAGACCCCGTCAAAGTCATACTATACTCAGATTTACCCCTCACTTATATATTAGGTCAATGCACTTTTTGTTAGATGGTGTGCTAGGCTAGGATTTAGGGTGCTAGATAGTCTTTTTGATGCCTGGCTATTGTTCTCTGTTGGATTGGTTGCCCTAGCCAGGTATCTTTATTTTGCATTATGCTTGTGATGTGATTGCATGTTGCATATGTGTGGTAGTATCTTAGGGCGTTCTTCTGCAGGGAGTCATGCCTATTTTTATACACACACACAGGTACCGCTATGGGGGGAGCAAGTAATGATTTCTAACCCTTTTGCTTGCAGGTGCTATTAGCTTCCCCCACTTTTAAGGCATGACTCATGATACGTTATGTGCATGTGATTTTCCCGCTGACACTTGTTTCCATGCAGGATTGAGTCTTTTTTTTTTTTCTATGTATTTTTTTAGAGTCTAGGAGAGTCCTGTAGCAGAAATAAGATACGGGCACGGGTTCCGAGTCGTTAGCACGGGAACCACGTGGAGGGGACCAGGAGCAGATGCTCGTGCCCCGTATCTTAATTTTGCATTTTATATTGATGTATAGAATTAGGACCGGGCATGTATATGCGGAGTCCGGCCGCCCTTTTCTTTTCTGGGATATGTTGCCGACCCAGCGGCACCGGCCTGTTTATTATTTTGGTTTGACTTGCTTTGCTTTATTTTTGCATCATGTTGCATGTCTGCACTTGCATGTGTTTTTCTTGTTTTCTTTCTGTGTTTTATCTGGGATTTCGTGATACAACATAGGCTCATTAAGGACCCTAAAATTGTAATTTTCTACAAAAATCCTAAATAAAATATTCAAGATAATTAAAATTTAGGATTAAAATATTCAGGATCTAAAAAATTGTAACATTTACTTTTCTGCATATATTAATAGGGCCTCCATAATACTTAGGGTCATTCTAGATAATTGCATTCATGTTTGCATGTCCCGAGGAGGAGTCCCCGTACTTTTCCAACCTGACTGGCCCAACATGCCTTCATATAGGTGGTTATCTAGTGCGCTAGGGTGTTAGAAGGGCTCCTCCGACCCAGACGGGGTGTAAGTCCTTTTGTTGGAGTGTTTACAGCTTTGTAGTTGAACCTCCGCTTTCTTTTCTTTCCGGAGGCATCCTTGTCATTTCGACTTGGAGCTCCAGTTTATAGTCATAGGATAGAGTTTCCTTCCTTTGACCTTAGGGCTACCGAGGTTCTCAGTTTCCTTCCTTTGACCTTAGGGCTACCGAGGTTTCTGTGGATGATGCAATTCACGGATTGCTGATCGGGGATCTCAGGTTGTGTTGGGTCGACTACCTTCACGACCAGGTAGACTTAGGGTCCTAGTGGTTTGGGATGACGGGTCCGTGGTACCCCAACCTGACTACCTCTACCTCCTAGGATTACTTTTCCTTGCCCTTTGATTACCCCTGTTGAGCCATTTCCACTCTTTTGACTTTGTTGGTGTCACTTTGACGGCCCGATGTCGATAAGCTACCGCCTGTTCGGGATACGACGATTTGTCCTCTGCGCTTACGGTCCGGATGTGCTATGACGTATTGGGATACCCCTGTTGAAGTGATTCATGGTTATTTCGTAGGTTTCGTGAGTTGAGAAGCCGCTACCCATTCAGGATTCTCTGCCCGATTGTTTAGCGTGAGCTTCAAAGCATCGAGACTATTTCATACAAAATAATCACTCTTTGGATAACCTATACCCCATGTTCATAGTGATAAAGCGAAACTCCTTCCATCGAGAGTCTTCTTGGGTATCCCCCGAGATGTAATTAACCAGTAGGAATACGTTCCTCTGGGAGACTTTTGACCCCAGAACAAAAATGTTCTTTTTGGTTCTCTGGTTACGGGTAGTTTATATAGAGATTTTACTCGTGGATGGTTTCTTTTTTTTTCGAGGTACTTCAATCCGATTCTGTTTGGATGTATACTCTCGACCCATCACACGAAGATTATCCCTATATAAGCCTTCCGTCTCTTTTATTTATTTTTTGATTTGTTTGCCTATTTGTTGTAGTACGTTAGTTCACTATTCGATTCCTCTCCTCTTCGAGTCATTCATTTGGTTCGAGAGGGAGACTTACTCGAATAGGGAAATTATACGGCGACATACAAAAAGGCAAGCTGGCGACTCCGAGATCTAAAAAGAACCAAAAAGAGAAAAAACATTGTTGTTTCTTTCCCACGAGATCTGAGCACTTTCCTTTGTTTTTCTCCCTGTAATAAGGAATAAATATGTGTAGAATTGTAGTTAAGTAGAAGTGCTTTTAAAATTCCATAAATTGTGATGATTCAAACTCTGTGTTTCATTTACTTGTCAACCTGACCAATTGATTTGTTAAAATTTGTTGCAAAACGTAGTGACCCCAAATGGGCTATGTTCCAACATAGTAAGAATCACATTTAGCCTCATGGATGAGAATGTAGTACTTGAAGTTAAGTGCCAATAAATAGGAAAATAAGTTTTGATAGACATAAAATTAGAAATTTTAGGGTGACAGACTAAAATCTCTAATTTAGTCAAGTTGTTTGGAAACTAAAGTGAGATGTTAGCCCTTACGTGAGGGGAAGTGAGAACTTTAGAGTGAAAACTACTATCTTCCTAGTCTAATGATCCCGATTGTTTATATGCAACAGTATAACAATGTATTTGATTATATTTTTTCACTTATCTTTCCTTACTTTGTAATAGTACCAAAAACTTGATCCTGGAGAAAATAAGAATTTAACTTCTTAACTTAATATATATTGGGATACTATGCAAGTATATGTATCGTTATCAAGTAATATATGACTTTTTTATTAAGTTCCGAATATCGAAACCACAAGGATTGTTCACAGTACGCGATAATTAAAGTAACAAAACTTTCTACTTTAAAAAGACATACTTAAACTATAGTTTTTATCACATAAATGAAATTTGAACTCTTTTTGGTATTTTTAATGTTTGAAATAAAAAACATACTAAAGATAACTTGAGTTTATGTAAAAGAAAAGTATTGAATACGAAATATCTTTCTCCTTATCATGAATCAGTAATAGGTATAGGAATTCTGTTGTGGAAGTATTCAAATTGTGTTATGTCAAATATGAGCAATATTATTCTTTACCCTTACTAGAGATGCTATAAAAAATATTGGCTAATTTAAAGTTTGAATAGTTCTGAAGATCGGTTAGGTAGGGAAGATATTAGCTCTCACTCTAGAGTTCCCTCGGTTCCCTCCACCTAGGGGCTAACATCTTGTATTAAAACCTAAAACAATAAACCAAGTTGGGGGCTTTAGCTTATCACTCTAAAGTCCTCTAACT
>JXCR01063933.1:0-17004 GCA_002079205.1 Phalaenopsis hybrid cultivar | reverse complement strand
CTCAGGGAAGTCTTCCTAGTAATACTGAAGTTAATCCGAAAGATCAAAACAAAGAACATGTTAAAGCTGTTCAATTAAGAAGTGGAAGAGAATTGGAGACCAGAGTTTAAAAAGAGATTGAGTTGAGAAATAGAGAAAGAAATTGAAAAGTTTGATGAAGATATTTCTCAAGACCTAGAAATACCTATTTCTCCAATGAAGATCAATTTAGAATGACCACCACCTCCATTTCTACAGAGACTTCAATAATAGAAATTAGATAAACAATTTTTAAAGTTTCTGTAAATATTTAAGAAGTTAACTATTAATATTCTATTTGCTGAAGCTCTGGAACAAATGTCGAGCTATGTAAAGCTCATGAAGGATATTCTTAATAAGAAGAGGAAGTTTATAGATAATGAGACTGTTGCCCTCGGTGAAGAGTGTAACACAATAATTCAGAAGAAACTTCCTCAAAAACTAAAAGATTTTGGCAGCTTTACTATTTAATATGCAATAGAAGACATATTTTATGGGAAAGCTCTATTTGATATAGGGGCTACCATTAACCTTATGCCTCTATTTATTTTTCAAAGGTTAGGCTTAGGAGAGATTTCTCCCACTTCTGTAACTCTTCAGTGAGTGGAACGATCAATTACTTGCCCGAAGGAAAATATAAGAGACATTTTAGTAAATGTGGATAAATTTATCTTTCATGTTGATTTCATTGTATTAGATATGGAGGAAGATAAAGAAATCCTTGTCATTTTAGGGATACCTTTTCTTGGTACTGAAAGAGCAATGATAGATGTGCAAAAAGGTGAGTTAACCATGAGAGTCAATGATCAGAAAGTGACATTTAATATATCAAAAGCAATGAAATATCCAACACAAAGGGAAGAGAGAATGAATGTTTTAGAATGGAACTTATTAATCAACTGAGTAGCAACCATTTCAAGGAACATTATGAAGATAAATTGGGACAATAAGAAGTTGAGATTGAATAATATATTGATCTAAAAGATGAAAAGATTAATGAAGATACAAATTAAGTTCAGGAAAATTTTGAGTTGTTGGACACGAGTGAAAATAACAAATATTTTAGGCCTTCAATGGAAAAACCTTCTGAACTAGAGATGAAAGTTCTACATATGCATTTAAAGTATGTTTTTCTAGAAAACTCATCTACATTACCTGTTATAATATCCTTAGACTTGATAGAAGATCAAGAGCATAAATTAATGGAAATTTTAAAAAATTATAAGAAAGCTTTTTGATGGACTATAACTGATATTAAAGTAATCAGTCCTTCAATTTGTATGCACCAAATTTTAATGGAAGAAAATTATACGCCGAGAGCTAATCCTCAAAGGATATTGAACCCTATAATGAAAGAAGTTAAAAAAAAATCATAAAATGGTTAGATGTTATAATTATTTATCTTATTTCAGATAGTGCTTCAGTTAGTCCTATCAGTTGTGTTTCTATGAAAGGGGGAGTGATTTTATCTATTAATGAAAAGAATAACTTAATTCCAACTCGACAAGTCTCTGGGTGGTGAATCTGCATTGATTATAGAAAATTAAATGTTGTTACAAGGAAAGATCACACTCCTTTACCTTTTCTAGATCAAATGTTAGACAGACTAGCGGGGCACAGATATTTTTGCTTTCTAGATGGATATACCAGTTATCACTAAATTCCTATAGCACTTAACAATCAAGAAAAANTTTGATTAAGCATATTCTTTAATTGAAGAAATAACTATGAATAATTTTTAAGGGTCTTCTGAATGGGTAAATCCTAAAAGAATAGTCAGTGTTCATAATTCTGATGATACTTTTATGTTAACTTCTCAAGTAGCTGCAATATTAAGAAAGTTAGATCAATTGGTAATGACTTTATCTCGAACACCTCAAGTGATTGAGGAAAATTCATTTAAACAAATGATTGAATCCAACATTCCTAAATTGGAGATTTTGAATGCAATTAACAATAAACCTAATAACCCTTATTCTAACTATTACAACCTAGGTTGAAAAAACTACCCCAACTTTAACTGGAATAACAATTCAGCAATGGGGAAAAAAATCAAGTGAACCCATTAGTAAACTGGAACAACCAGGGTAGTACTAATTATAGACCAACTTTATCCTCCTAGATTTAATAGTAGTCAACAAATTATAGAGAAGAAGTTGTCTATAAAAGAACGGGTGTTACATATGGGTAATCAATTACAATTTCAAGGAGCAACAATTAGAAATATAGAAAATCAAATGGGACAAATTGCCAACGCCCTTAGCAACAAGACTCAGGGAAGTCTTCCTAGTAATACTGAAGTTAATCCGAAAGATCAAAACAAAGAACAANATCATAAGAAGTTCATAAGCAAAGAAGCACAGAGACTTTATGATAGGATTTTGGTAAAGAAGAAAAAGATAAAAGAAAGAGGATTCATCATGCCTGGAGGGCAGATTAAGGCAATTATTGTCAGAGGAGTTGGGAAGTGTTTTGCTACACCACTGCCAATGCTGTGATCTCTGCTGTAAATGAATTCTATACAAATCTTCATGGATTAAATCATGGATTGGTTTATGTTCAAAGTAAGTTAGTACCTTTCACTTCTTCAAGAATCAATAAGTTGTTCTTGGCGTATGGCAAGCCAATTTGCAAATTTGCTAACTTTACTCCGACTAGAGACAATCTGACTGAAATCTTCAGATTCCTGACGGACAATGATGAACGTTTGAAATTTAGAAGCTATTCCATGGTTAGTTTTCCTGCTGCAAGATTAAATTCATCATTTATGTCTTGGCACTTCTTCATTTCTATCAAATTACTTCCTATCTTGAACATCAAGGAAGTAACGAAGGAAAGTGCAATCCTCAATTATTGTATCCAGATGAGAAGACTTATTAATATGGAGGCACTTATTTATAGAACCATCATTGAAGCTGCACTCAATGGATCTATGACTAGGCTTGGGCACCCTGCAGTTATTTTCTCACTTTGTAGTTAGGCCCAAGTATCTTATGAAAGTTGGGAAAAGATACTTCTTCCTTGGAAGCCCATGAATCAATCTATCTTGAGGTGTGACAACATCAATCTTTATGCACCACTTGGAGGAATTTCTTACATGGACCAGTTTTTATGCCCTTCCACATCATCAACATCTCGACACACTGATAGTTTGGCAAGTATCATGGAGGTAGTGAGGAATATAAAGAAGGAGATATCAGTGATTCATAGCAGGATCAGTACTATCACTGATCAATTCGATCATTTGGATTGAAAAAAGAAACAACAGTCGGATCATACTGTTATAGTCCATGATGCAGAGGTTCAGATGTATAAGAAGAATGGTTGGATCAACGAAGATTCCGAGGACTTCCCAAACTATCCCTTCTCAACTTGTATGTGCATCAATTACTTGGAGATATTAGAGAAGTGGATAGTGAGGTTGATGACAATTTGTAGTGGATTTTTTGTAGTAGCTTCTATACGTGCTTGTTGTTGTGATGTGTGTTTGAAAATGTTTTTTTTTCTGTTGAGCATTAGCTCTGTGGTGTTCTTTTAGGCTTTATAGTATTTAAAGTGTTTGAATGCTTAAGAGTCTGTGAGTGATTTTAGAATTTGTGTTTGAAGGCTGTGAGCGACATATATTATTCTTTGTATGGGGATTGGATTTAGATTTAAATATAAGTGATTATTTCTGTTTTGTGAAAATTAGGTGATAAAGTTGTTTAAATATGTAGAATTTGACTTACTAGGGTTCGTAGTGCCTTGATGTGCAGTGCTCGTTGTGAAAATTGATTTTTAAAAAATTCCAAATTTGGGCACTGGCGGCTAGGCGCTAGAAACCCGACAGCTTGGTGCTTAGGTTCCAGAAAAGCGCCAATTCAGCTGAACTGAAAATTTGGGTTAAAACCCAATTTTTACCCAAACCGTCACCTTCTTCTTCCTAGTTTTCATGAAAAACAATGTGGGGGCTTCGTAGGGAATTTCAAATCATGGTTTTTAGGACAATTTATTGACTTAAAAACTTTGGATTTGATCTCCTTAAGGTAAGAGCTTCACTTTAATGCAAAATTCTTTTATTTTCACCATGGATTTTTCTCACATTGCTCATGTGCCAAAATTTTGGATTATTTTGAAAGAAATGAGTAATGAATCCATGGTAGAAAGTTTCTTACCTTAGAAAATTGTTGTTGGGAGTTTGAGAATATTATTTGGAATTTATGTGGAATTTTTTGGAATTTTTTATAGGTTATGGCTTTTAAAACTAAGCGAGGAAAAGGAAGATTTGAGTTCAATTCAGGGAAACATTCCAACATGAAGGCTCAATTTAGATACAATGATCTCCTTGTGAATAGAAAGTTGATTTGAGAGAGGTCTTTTCTCAATCCCGGGGGGGAGCGGTTGAAAGCTTAATTATAGCCCGACATTGAGAAAGTTTTTGTTAATTCACCACGATAGCAGTAATTTCTATTGTCTGGGAATTTTATGCCAATTTCTCTGAATCTTCTGATGATCAAGTTTATGTTCAAGGAAGAAGATTGAAAGTTACTCTTAAGCGCATCAATGCTCTATTCTAGTTACCAAATGTTAAGAACTGTACGTATTCTTCATTTGAGTTTACTGAATCATAGTTGGACAATGTGATAACATTTCTGACTGACGGAAGAGAAGTTTGGAAAATTAAGAACAATCATAAGGCAAAATTCTCTTCCTCAATGTTAAATGCACCCTCCAAGACATGAAACTATTTTATTTTTGCATGATTTCTTCCTACTAATCATCTTAGTGAGGTGACCAAGGAGAGAGCATCTTTAAATTTATGCATTCAACAGATGAAGAATATAAATATTGAATCTATAATTTATCAGAATATTTCTTCTAGATATGAGTCTACTGGAGGATTAGGTTTCCATGCTCTGATTTTTACTTTATGTAAGCAATCAGGAGTAAGATATGAGAACTGAGAAGAACAGGTGCAACCTCTTAAACCAATTAGTAGAACCAAGATTCAAGTATATGAGTTGCATGATGGAATGAGGTCTAGTGGAGGAGGTTCAGATATTCCTTCATCCTCTATCTCCAGACCACCTACTTCCCGTACTGCTACTCAATCTTTTGCCACTCAAGAAGATCTTCATAGTGATTATCAGGCTTTGACACATGATATAGCATATCTCTAGGGGAAAGTGATTGATATTGATTATAAGATTGATCATGTCCATGAATACTTGAAACTCAAACATAACTATGATACAAGTTTCAGTACATCTCTTCTGAGTTTTCTACAAGGAGATTATAATATTTAGTTTCCACCCAGCCCGCCATTTCCAGACTATCACCCAAAGGACTATATGGAAGAGGAGGAGACTGATGAGGAGACAGAAGAAGATGATGAAGAGGATTAGTATCTTCGTGTAATTTGTTGTTTGTTTTGTTGTACTTATATTGTTAAATGTCATAAACTCTTTAGTATAGAAATTGTTTTTGTGAACATATTTTAATTTGGTTTTATTAATGTTTGTTGCTTATACTGCTTGTTGTCTGTGCTATTGCACCACTGATTGTTTAACTATATTATTGTTGTTGTACATGTTGTAATGTTTAGAAAAACTCATGTACTTAGCAATTTCTTTTGTTTATATACATATTATTTAGGCTCTACTGCTATTGTATATTTGCTTCGTGTTACATTTTTTAATGTTAAACCCTTTTATAAAAAAATATTTTTAAAATTTTCTTCTGGCTTTTAACTTTTCAGTTATAAATTTTTAATCTATTATGAAAAATATTAGTTTGGGAGAGGGAGAAAATTTTTTTTTGAAAAACATAATTTTATTTGTACTTATGAAACTATATTCAAAGAAAATATCTTTTAAAAGTAGTATGAGGTATGTGGTGTTATTTTCAGAGAACTGTATTTTTTTTTATTCTATAAATATTGTGGTAAGACTTAAGTATATTTTTGGTGATGAAGGTTAGTTCTAAGAATTAAGATATTAAATAAAAGAGAATAGGAAGATAATTTTACTATTAAAAACAGGAAAGAAATCGTCTTTTGAAATACTGAAGATCTTAGATATATACTTTAAAGAAATGAGAGGCTATGAAAAATTATTTTTGAAAACTAATGCAAATTATCGAAGTATAGAAATGAGATGAGTTTTTAACTTTAAGATGAGGATATTGAATTTCAAAATCATTAAAGGTTGATCCAGATATAGTAATCCTCATTGAGAAAAAGAAAAGTAAGATTTGAAAATGATCCTGAAAGTAAAAAGAAAAGAAAAAAAAAGAAAGAAAAGCAAAGCATATGTGACAGTGAGGAGAAGCTTGAGGGGATGTCTAATTAAAAATTGGCTTCACTTGAATCATTTTAAAGAAAGAGACTTAATTACATTTTTTAGCTTTTATTTTTTACAGTATTAGTTTACCCTTATTATTAGAGTTCTCTCAAATTTTATCTGTTATTTTTCTGAGACTCCCATGTTTTTCAAACTACAATTAATTTTTGAAATGAATAGAAGAATTAGAATTCCTAGACTTGATTACAAAATATTCTTATGTCTTATTTCTAACATGAATTATTAAGATTTTTCTAAAGTCATGACTATCACATTTATAGGACAAAACTATAGAGGTTTTTAATGAAACCCACTACCACATATCAAAACATGTTAACATATTTTTCAGAAGAAATAAGTTACTTGAAGACAAGTAATAATTAAGTTTGAGGGATTTTGACATGCCTAAAATATGTTGCTTTTATTTGTACATTTAATGCATATTTTTAATGATATTGTGCTTTAATGAAATGTATTTTTGATGTTTTTGGTTGTACGTATACTAAATGGAGTAAATGGAGCAAATAAAACTAAAATGGAGCAAATTGGAGTCAAATGAAGAAAAAAAGCCAATGTTAATCTAGTGCGTAGGCGCCAGACAACAGAGAGCCTGACGCCTGGGCGCCAGAGACGGTTATATAGAAGATCCATCGAATTTTGATGAATTTTGAAGAGGTTCTTAAAAAAACTCATGGGGGTTTTGAGAGCTCTATTTAAAGAGACTTATGGAGATTCAAAAGAGAAACTTTGAAGGAGGAAAATTGAGTCTTTTATAGAGAAGTAGATTCTTCCTAGAGAGGAGAAAGTCTTGTAGGCTTGCTTAGAACTTGGAGGAGAAGAAGAGAAGTGAGAGATATCTTCTTCACTTCAGATTCAAAGTAAGTTTGAAGTGAATCCTAAAGAGAGTGAGGGATTTAAAAAAACTTGAAGGATTGCCTAGGAAAGAGTTTAAGATAAGTTGTATACTTTGTTTATTTTACTTTGTCTTGCCTTGTAAACTTTATTTATCTATAAATCCATGTATTGTTGCTTCTTCCCTATGAGATCTGAGTAGTTTCTTTTGTCTTTCTCCCTACAATGAGGAATACTTATGTGTAGGATTGTATTTTAGTAAGAGTACTTTTAAAATTCCATAACTTGTGATAATTCAAACTCTATGCTTCATTTACTGGTCAATCCGACCAATTGATTTGTTAGAATTTGTTGTAAAACGTAGTGACCTGTAATGGGCTATGTTTCAACATAGTAAGGATCACATTTAGCCTCATGGATGAGAATGTAGTCCTTGAGGTTAAGTGCAAATAAATAGAAAAATAATTTTTGATGGGGGTAAAATTAAAGATTTTAGGGTGATAGACTAAAATTCTCAATTTGATCTGGATGTTTGGAAAAAAAGTGAGATGTTAGCTCTCAGGTGAGGGGAAGTGAGAACTCTAGAGTGAGAGCTAGCATCTTTCCAACCTAACCATGGGTTTAGGGACTAACCTCTAGATTAGTCGATGTTCTTTATGCACTTGACAGAGGGTGAAGAGCTAAACCTATTTGAATAAAATCTAAATTGATTCAAAATTTTGAGGCCAAACTCACTTAAAAATAAAAAAAACATGTTAGGGAGGCCACCTTCACAATTAACCTAATCATTTAGTTAGGCAAATTGTGAAGGACCATGAAGCTTAATCCTTTTGGGCTAACCCTAATTACCTAAGACCAGGCTTAACCACAAAAGCCCAACCTTAAGCTTAAGCTCAAGCCATCATGGGAAAGCCCTAGCCCAAACCCTTAGGCCCGTGACTTTAGACCAAACAATTTGACCCTAAGAACAAACCAAAGACCTAAATGGCCCACACAACAACCCAAGTAAAGATTAATTAGTTTTAAATTAAACACGAGAGACACACTAAAGGCAAATTTTGAACACTTAATCAAAATATCAACACATGGAAACTTGGTCAAACCAACCCAAGGTGCACCCAAAGAAGGCCAAAACCAAACCAAATATGGTCTTAGACACCCCACCAAAAGTACTTCCAATCACTCTAAGCTCTTGTCATGCCACCTCCATAGCCATTAGAGCTCCACCATGCTCAAGGAATCATAAAATGAAGGAAGTTCCTTTACATTTGCCTAGGTCATTCTCACCCCTTTACTCATTCTCTGAGAATCCACCAGAGAACTCCAAGCAAGCTAGAGCTCCCCTCATGGCCCCTCATGACTTTTATAGCAGCTAACCTGAGAACTCTAACGAAATCCCAAACTCACAACACCCTCACTTAAACTCCCTACTTTTAAGCCCAAAGTTTCTCCCACAAACCCTAGCGGCCACCTCCTACCAATTCCAAGCCATCTTCCCCACTAAAATACCTTAATTTCATCTCTAAAAGCTTGGGGTTTTTCATGGCCTTGACACCAACCTCATTAAAACTGTAAACTAACCTTGCCATTAGGTTCACAAGGTTCTAAAACCTCACCCCAATCAAAATCTACTCTTTCTGCACCCTCCAATCTTGCTCAACATCAACCCGAGCCACCCATTGGTCTAGCACATACTTAAGCCCAACCACAGAGCAAATTACATCAAGGAGGAGGTGCGTACATCCAAGGCGATCATTTCCATCATCCCCAATCGAGGCTTCAACTATTGAGACAAAGTATGGGCTCAAAACTCCTAGTTTAGGCCTCAGTTGGTCTTTGTGAAGCAAAACTATAATGCATGCCTACTTAACCATATAAATAGTCTCGTCTCACTTAGATGAAGCTATAAGAACAAACCCCATGTGATTTAGTTGAGTGTAGAGCAAGATTTTAGGGTTTGATTGTGGATGATTGTTAGTTCTTTATCTAGTGAGGATGATGAATGGATGTCATCCATTTTCATGTATTTGAAACCAATGACGAAGATCAAACCAGACAGAGGAACAATAGAGAGGAGCATAATGAATCGTGGGCCATCTCAATATCTATGTGGAAAGACCGGTCAATCATGGAACGCTACATGAAACTTCAACATGTATGAGGAATGATGCGGTGCCGACACAGATAAATAAAAAATCAAATTTTTTGAATTAAATAAATTCAAAAAAATCTAATAAACTTTAAAAATTTATATCTCCTTAAATACAAATCATAAAAATAAAATAAAGGAAAATTCATTGGGATAGATGATGGATTCTCAATCATCATATGAAACTTTAAATGAAATAAATAATTAACCTAATAACCCCTATTCTAACTATTACAATCCTGGTTGGAAAAATCACCCTAACTAAAGTTGGAATAATAATAACTCTAATGATGTGAATCCACAATGGGGGGACAATCAGGCGAACCTATTGGGAAATTATAACAATTAAGGAAGTAGTTATAGACCTTATTATTCTTCAGGCTTTAACAACAACCAACAACTTAAGAAGAAGAAGTTGTCTATAAAAGAATTGGTGTTACAAATGGGTAATTAGTTACAAAGTCAATGAGCTACAATTAGAAATAATGAGAATCAATTGGAACAAATTGCTAATGCACTTAGCAATAAACATCAAGGAACTCTCCTGAGTAATGTTGAGATTAATCTTGAAGATCAAAACAAAGAACAAATTAAAGTTATTCAATTCAGAAGTGAAAGATAATTGGAGACGAAAGTTCAGAAAGAGAAGGGGTGGAAGTTGAGAGGCATGAGGAAAATATTCCTCATGATTTAGAGAACCGTGTTACACTAATGAAGATTAAAATAGAAAAAAACACAGCCTTCATTTCCTTAGATACTGAGATAACAAAAATTAGATAAACAATTTTCAAACTTCTTGAAAATATTTAATATACTAACCATTAACATTCCATTTGCTGAAGCCCTAGAACAAATGTAAAGTTATGTAAAATTTATGATGGATATACTTAATAGAAAAAGGAAGTTTATCGATAATGAGACTATTGCACTTAGTGAGGAGTGTAGTGCTATAATTCAAAAAAAAAAATCCTGTAAAACTTAAATATCCTGGTAGTTTTACTATTCCTTGTGCTATAAGCGAGAGATTGTTTGGAAAATACTTATGTGATTTGGGAGCTAGTATTAACTTTATGTCTCTATCTATTTTCAAAAAGTTAGGTTTAGGAGAGATTTCTCTCATTACTGTAATCCATCAGTTAGTTAATTGTTTGATCACTTATCCTAAACGAGTTGTAAAAGATGTATTGGTAAAGGTTGATAAAATTTTCTTTCCTATGGATTTCATTGTGTTAGATATGGAGAAGGAGAAAGAAATTCCAATCATACTAGGGAGACCTTTTCTTGTCACTAGAAGAGCAGTGATAGACGTACAAAAGGTGAGTTAACCATGAGAGTCAATGATCAAGAAATTATATTTAATATATCAAAATCTATGAAATATCCAACAAAAGGAAGAGATGATGAATGCTTCAGGATGGAGATTATTTATTATTTAAGTAATGACTATTTCACAAAAAATTTGAAAAGAAAATTGAACAAGAAGATTTGAAGCATGAAGATGAGAAAAAAATGCAAGATAAATTTATTGAAATATGTAATGAGGATTTGGATTATGTTCATGAAAGTTTTGAACTATTGGACACTACGAAAAATAGTAAAAATTATGTTCCTTCAATTGAAACACCTCTTGAACTTGAGATGAAGATGCTTCCTACACATTTAAAGTATGTTTTTTTAGGAAATTTATCTACATTACCAGTTATAGTATCCTCAGAGTTGACTCAACTGCAATAAAAAAAGTTACTGGAAACTTTAAGAAAATATAAGAAAACCTTTGGATGGACATTAGATGATATCAAAGGAATCAGACCTTCAATCTGTATGCATAAAATTTTACTGGAAGAGCATCATAAACCTAAAGCTGACTCTTAAAAGAGATTAAATCTTATGATGAAAGAAATTATAAAGAAAAATATTTTAAAATGGTCAGATATCGGAATCATCCATCCTATTTCAGACAGTGTTTGGGTTAATCCAATTCATTGTGTTCCTAAGAAAAGGGGGTGTGACTGTAGTTGTAAATGAAATTGATGAATTAATACCAACAAGACAAGTCACTAGTTAATGAATTTGTATTGACTATAAAAAATTAAATTTTGCCACTTGGAAAGATCAATTTACTCTACCTTTTTTGGACCAAATGTTGGACAGGCTAGCTGGGCACAAATATTTCTGCTTTTTAGATAAATATACTGGTTATCACCAAATTCCTATTGCTCCTAATGAATACCCTTTGATTTATGTAATGCACCTGCAACATTTCAAAGATGTATGATATCTATTTTTTGAGATTTAAATGAAAAATGAATAGAAATTTTTATGGACGATTTTTTAGTGTTTGGTACATTTAAATCATTTGGAAAAAGTTTTAGAACGATGTGAAGAGACAGATTTAGTGCTAAATTGGGAGAAAAGCCAAATTATGGTTGTAGGAGGAATTGTACTTGAACATAAAATTTTTAAAACGGTGTGGAAGAAGATTCAATAAAAATTCAAGTTATTACTAAACTACCTCCTCCTACTATTGGGAGAAGGGTTATAAGTCTTTTAGGACATGTTGGTTTCTACAAGCGATACATTAAAGATTTTTCAAAAATTACAAAGCCACTATGACAAATTTTAGAAAAGGATGCAAAATTTGATTTTGACCAAGAGTGCATAAATGTTTTCGAATTATTAAAAGAAAATTTAATCACTGCTCCTATAATAGTTTCACCTGATTAGGGAAATCATTTAAGATAATGTGTGATGTTAGTGATTATGCAATCAGAGCTATTTTAGGGCAAATATATGATAAAATATTTAAAGTTATATATTACGCTAGTAAAACTCTAAATGAAGCTCAAATTAATTATACCAATACTAGAAAAGACTTATTAGCAATTTTATATATTTTTGATAAATTTAGGTCATATCTCATTGGAACTAAATGTGTTGTTTATACAAATCACTCTGCTATAAGATATTTGATGCAAAAGAAGGACGTGAAACCAAGATTAATTAGATAAATCCTTTCAATGCAAGAATTTGACTTTGAAGTAGTAGATATGAAAGGATCTGATAATCAAATAGCTGATTATTTATCTAGGCTGGAACAGGAAAAATCATTCAATCTTGAAAGTGAAATTAACAAAAATTTTCCTGATGAAAAATTATACACTATTAATGAACGGCGTCCACCGTGGTATGCTGACACAGTTAACTTTATTGTTAGTGATTTTTTACTGTATGGATTAACAACTCAACAACAGAAAAAAGGTATTCACGTNTGACGACGTTATACCAAGCACTTTGTGGGAGGTAACCCATAGTTATCTTTATAAGTAATTTAAGTTTTTTTTATGTAAAATAAGTAATTTTGTTAAATTATAAGTGCATTGGAGAATTACATGTTAATAAAATACATAAAACACTTTATTTATTGAATTTTAAATAAGGAATGAATGTTATTTGGACCTTAGGCGAGGTGGTGCATAACTGTGCATTGGCGCCTAGGCACCAAGAACCGGCGTCTAAGCGTCAACTTACATAATGCACGATGCCTAGGCGCCTAAACCTGGTGGCTAGGCGGTGCAGTTAGAAAAACCACTTAAAAGCTTCCTTTTGCAAATTTTTGCCTGAATTTCTTCTATATAGCTCTTAAAACCTGTCATTTGGAGTTAATTCAAATCAGTAGAGAAGGAAAGGATCCACTATTCTTTTTCTAATGGCTTCCAACTCCATAGGAAACTACAAATATGGGATTTTCAATAGAAAGAAGTTCATTAGTTTCAATGCACAAAAATTACACGATAGGAATCTTCTAAAGAAGAAATTGATCAAAGAAAGAGGTTTTATTAATCGAGGTTTCAATACTCCTAATAGTCGTGTGGAAGAGATAATCATACAAAGTCGATGGGAAGTACTATGTTACACAACTGTTGTCGTAGTCATTCCTACTGTGAAGGAGTTTTATGCTAATCTTCATGGGATTAACCAGGGAGTTGTCTTTATTCGAGACAAGTGGGTACCTTTTACTCCTTCGAGAATCAATGATATGTTCATGATAAAAAATGTTCCAATTTTTCTCTACGCCAACTTCGCTCCTACAAGAGACAATCTAAATGAAGTCTTTAGATTCTTAACGGATGAAGATGGAATTTGGGAAACAAGAGATGATTATGATGAAATTTTTCCTTCTTCATTTTTAAACTCAGCCTCGAAGTTTTGGCATTTTTTTCATTCCAGTCAAATTACTCCCTACCATGAAACTCAGCAATGTGATGAAGAAGAGTGCTATCTTAAATTACTGTATTTAAACTGGAAAACCAATTGATTTGGGGCTTTAATTGTTTGATCTAATCTTGGCTTAATACTAAATGGATATTCTTATAGACTGGGATATCCTTCTACTATATTTTTACTTTGCAGTCAAGCACAAGTTCCTTCTGAAAATTGGGAAATGGCACTTCTTTCTTGGAAACCTATGGACCCAACTTTAAACTTTAAATGCGTGGATAATGAAGAAGTGGATGATAGAAATGTTTTTATGGATCAATCGTCTCAAAATTCAATACCATTTTTACAACCCCAACTTTAAGATAATTTAGGTATAATTTTAAAGAGGATTAAGAAGTTGGAGGAGATGATTAACATTATGAATGCAATTAACAACATTTCCGATTAATCTGACCATCTAGATTGGCGAATCNCTAAGCGTCAACTTACATAATGCACGATGCCTAGGCGCCTAAACCTGGTGGCTAGGCGGTGCAGTTAGAAAATGAAGAAGGAAACGGTAATTTGATCATACTGCACTTTTTGAAGAGGCAACGGTACAGATGTATAAGAAAAACGTTTGGATCGAGGATGAATCAACAGATAAATTTTCTAACTATCATTTCTATAATTTATATGTGCACCACAAATTTATGGGAGATCTTAAAGAAGAAAGTGATAAAGATGAAGATGTGTAGTGGCTCTGAAGTACAGAATTCTGATTTAAGAACTTTTCTGTGACGTGTTGTGTTGGATTTTATTAGTTAATGATGTCTGATTTAGATATATTTGATGTTGGTATTTGATTTTTAGTTTACAACGCTAAGTTGTTGTTGGTATGATTTTGACATTAAATTATACTTCAAGGTNCACCACAAATTTATGGGAGATCTTAAAGAAGAAAGTGATAAAGATGAAGATGTGTAGTGGCTCTGAAGTACAAAATTCTGATTTAAGAACTTTTCTGTGATGTGTTGTGTAGGATTTTATTAGTTAATGATGTCAGATTTATAAATATTTGATGTTGGTATTTGATTTTTAGTTTACAACGCTAAGTTGTTTTTGGTATGATTTTGACATTAAATTATACATCAAGGCTTCAAATATTTGCTTGTGATTGTTTGGATTTATATATAAAAAGTGAGTTATTTCTCGTTTGTGAAAATTGCTTGTTGAAAAATTATAATTATAAAAATTAATGTGAATTTGGGCTAATTAGAGTTTAGAAGACCTTGGTGTTCAACACTTATAATTACATAAAAATAATAATAAACATAATTTTTTTTAGCGTTGGCGCCAAGGCGTCGAAATCAGGCACCTAGGCGCCTGTTCGGCTGAACCGAAAAACAGGTCTAAATTCGCAAAAAAGGGCTCGATTTCACCATTTTTTGCCTATTTCTTCCTTTTCGTGAAGCACGCCGAGCAACACCTAGGGCTTTCTTATATTCGGATTTTAGGTGATTTCAAGGCATAAAAATCTTCGATTTCTTCTTCTCACTATAAGAGCTTCAATTTGGCTTAAAATTTTTTTATTTTCATCATAGATTTCTTCTACATTATGGAAATACCGAAAATGAAGAACTTGGAAGGATTTAGTGAAGAATCCATGGTGTGAAGTTTTTCAACACTGATTTCGATTTTAGGAGTTCATTATACCTTTATTACAAATTTATTTGGACTTATTGTGAATTTTTAGAAATTTTATGGCTCCTAAAATAAAGACGGAGAAAGGAAGGGAAGTATTTGATGCTAAGAAATTTGTCAACCTCAAGGCTCAATTTCATTACAATACTCTACTCACTTCGAAAAAGTTGATTCAAGAGCGTGCTTTCTTAGGTACTATAGAAAGTTTAATTGATGACCGGCATTTGGAGAACTTCTGCTACTTCACAGCAGTGGCAGTTATCTTAGTGGTAAGGGAATTTTATGTCAACCTCCGAGAAGTCACTGATGATCAGATTTTTATTCGTGAAAAAAGTGTAGCATTTACCCCTGAAAGGATTAATGCTCTTTATTAGATTCGAAATGAGAGGGATTGCAAGTACTCTTCATTTGAGACTTCTGATTCAAATTTAANGCGTGCTTTCTTAGGTACTATAGAAAGTTTAATTGATGACCGGCATTTGGAGAACTTCTGCTACTTCACAGCGGTGGCAGTTATCTCAGTGGTAAGGGAATTTTATGTCAACCTCCGAGAAGTCACTGATGATCAGATTTTTATTCGTGGAAAAAGGGTAGCATTTACCCCTGAAAGGATTAATGCTCTTTATTAGATTCGAGATGAGAGGGATTGCGAGTACTCTTCATTTGAGACTTCTGATTCAAAGTTGGATGAAGTTATTGTATTTTTTACTGCTGGAAGGGGAGTTTGGAAAATCAAGAATGATCACAAGGTAAACTTCTCCACTTCAATGTTAAATGCACATTCTAAGGCATGACATTATTTCATCTCTACAAAACTTCTTCCTTCCAATCATCTTAATGAAGTGACTAAAGAGAGAGTCACTCTGAAATTTTGCATTCAACAAAATGAAGCGTATAAATATTGACTCCCTTATTTATCGGAACATCCTCATTTCTTCTAGAGGTGGGACTATTAGAGATTTAGGATACCCTACTCCGATCTTCACTTTATGTGACAATCAAGGGTAGGATATGAGAGATGGAAAGCTTATTACAGAGCCTAGAACCCATCAGTAGACCCAACGTCCATACTTATGAATTACATGTTGGATTAAGGAATAGGGGGTGGAAGCAGAGAGCATACCTTCTACTTCAGCTTCTAGACCTTCCACTTGTAGTACTACTTCACTCGATAGAGTGATGGAGCAGTTGTTCATACATCAAGAAGATATTTTGACACTACAAAGTCAGGTAAAAAGAATTTATGCTCACTTGTTTCATAAAGATGAATGCATGCAGAAAGAGTTATTTCAATATTTCTTTTCATGAGGCTATGATAAAATTAACGAGGGGTGATCATACAATAGAATTTCCCACTTGCCCCAGCTTTACACCTTATGATAGTATAGAAATTGAAGAGGATTTTAAGGAGGAGGATGAAGAAGATGATGATAGCGATGATGAGTAGTTTTATTTTTATTTTTGATGAGTGTAGTTTGTTTTTCTGTTTATGTTAGATAGATGTAGTCTTTAGATTTTGTGTTCTGGTAAACTATCATACTGAACTTGTTATTTGTGGAACTGGATTATTTGTTTTTACTGTACTACTGTCTGTTTTTAAATTTATTGCTTATGTTTAGAACTATCATTTACTTAGCAAATCTTTTTGATATATCATGTTCAATGAAACTTTATGTATTGTTATATACCTGATCTTTTTATTTAGTACTTGCAAAGCTTCATGTTCAAATCCCTATATAGGTTAGTCTTATTAATTGCATTTAT
>JXCR01063920.1:137892-169159 GCA_002079205.1 Phalaenopsis hybrid cultivar | reverse complement strand
GTCACACTATCTATAGAATAACGTTAAGAGTTCAATTCAACTAGTTCGATCCTCTGTCGCTTAAAGATCAGAGTCGATGAATCTTAGTACTTTCAATAATTTCCAACNAATGACGCACAGACTAGCTCAAAATCAACTTTAATTTACACGTATGCGCTCCACTAATTTGACCAAGTGTNAATGACGCACAGACTAGCTCAAAATCAACTTTAATTTACACGTATGCGCTCCACTAATTTGACCAAGTGTTTAAACTTTAATGGTCTGAGAACACTGCAGATTAAGGTTCAATTTCCCCTAAAATAATTCTTGTTCTGTGAAATGTGCAAGGTTCTATTAAAAAATTCATGATTTTTTAAAAATTGATAATTTTTATGTTTTAAAATAAAATTCCAAATAATCAAAAAGTATAAACTCAAGCGAGTCACACTATCTATAGAATAACGTTAAGAGTTCAATTCAACTAGTTCGATCCTCTGTCGCTTTAAGATCAGAGTCGATGAATCTGAGTACTTTCAATAATTTCCAAATAACAAGTATAAATCTCAAAGTTCAAATAACCTAAATGGATTCTCCTCCCTGTTAGGATTAAAGTTGTCAATATTAAAATCTTCTTAGGATATTCAGGTGCCAAAATTTTAAATAAATTTCAAACAGAGTGTTTCAAATATTAAAATTTTCAATGATGACCAAGTTTGATAGAAAATTTCAACCGGAGTAGTTTATTTTTCAAAATTATGTTTCAAAGTGTTTTTGAATAAATTCAAATGATATAAACTATAAATCATATCCCATGTAAGCAAAATAGAGTTGACGGGATTTAGATTTAACCGCGTCGTTGTTAAGCCCGATTCTTTGTAAGCAAGATATACACTANTGATGACCAAGTTTGATAGAAAATTTCAACCGGAGTAGTTTATTTTTCAAAATTATGTTTCAAAGTGTTTTCGAATAAATTCAAATGATATAAACTATAAATCATATCCCATGTAAGCAAAATAGAGTTGACGGGATTTAGATTTAACCGCGTCGTTGTTAAGCCTGATTCTTTGTAAGCAAGATATACACTTTTTTGGGTTTGAATCAAGCTATCAATTTCCCAATGATGGCTTTGTAGACTATAAATTTCAACCAGAGTCAAATTTTAAATCAATTTTCAAATTAAATTCTCAAAATGGCAAATCAAAACAATAAAATTAAAAACAAGCACATCGAAAATTATAGAAAATTTTGTTCCTATATAACAGTTTATCGAGAGTGACAAATTTTTTATTGACTTCAGTTAATGCAGAGTTCCTATTGAGTGTATATCTATTTCACCTCAAAATAATCTCATGCTAGTAAGGACGTAATCAGATTCTTTTGTGTGCATTGTTTGGCTCAACGACTCCGTACAAAATAATAGTTACACCAAAGCTCGCTTGTCATGTTTTTTTTATTGCTCCACTTTAATTGAAGATATTTGTGGCATAATCTCATACAAAAATAATTTTCTTGTTTGCACAATGACCTTAATGTTTAAACTGTTCTTAATATCAATTAATAATTACGGTGGTAATAAATTCAATATAATAATTTTTAAAATAAGAAGTTTGATAAATTGATGATGAGAATAATGTATATCAATTTTTTTTAATATTTACATCATTATGATCAACGGCATAATCATGACCCCATTTGCAAGATATCTTAAAATTTTGTCCAATTGATATGCTGGTCATCAAATTCTTTCATTTTGTTGGAGGAAATGTAGTAATTTTCAAAATTATAAGCTTTTGATTAATTGATGATGAGAATAACACGAATCTTTTTTTTTTCCATATTTACAGCTTGATGACCAACTCTTTGCTTGATCATGACTCCATTTGCAAAGATTCCTTAGAATCTTATTAAATTGATATATTTGATTTCTATATATAAATTATTCAATTTTTACCACAACTTTCTTATTAATTTAAGACCACCTAGGTTCTCATGAAATTTTTATTGGTCATATATTTTTTTCTTAAAGAAATAAATTAAGCCCCTATTTTAAGCATGTGTTGCAACAACTTCATTCAAGGCTTCAGTATGAGAAGACGGTGAAGTTCCATTTGGTTGGAGCAAACAATGGTTGGAAATTTTTTTGTTTGATGAAGCAGCGGGAGAAGAACGTCTTTCGAAGTTCTTTTGCAAGAAAACGGAAAGTTGTTGCCGTTTCAGATCGCAACATGCCTTCTCCAGTTCAATGAACTAGCTTTTAATAGAAATTGGCGGAACAGTGACGCTGATTCAAATGAAGCCTAAAAGTTGCATCATAAACTCAATCGCGTTGTAGGTGGTTTTTTTCACCCCATATTACAACTTTAATTGCATTGCAATGCTCTTCTTCAAAGCCTACACTGTAACTTTTCTTACGACTATCTCAACACGACTTGCAACTTTGTCATCACGACCTTGCTTGTATAGAAACCATGCTCTTGCAAACCTTCTATCTTTTATCACAGCCTTGCTTGTCACATCGTCCCTTTTTTAAGATTTGTGTCATAATCTTCCCCTCATAAGTATGCGTCGCAACCTTGCTTGTGTTTCATCTGTCCCCTTCCAGACCTGTCTTACAGCCCATTTTGGTTGTAACCCTACTTAGTATGCATCCATCCGTGCTTTAAATAGATTTCGTAATCTTGTTGGCACAACAACGTTTCCTTTATCAATTTTGTCTATACCTTGGTGCCCTTTGTATTGCCCTTGTTATTTTCATACCTAACCTTTGGGAGAAACTATAGGTGCAACCAACAGACCTCAGGAACTCGATGAAGCTGCACGGAGGAGACTCACAAAGCGGCTGTACATACCTCTCCCCTCCTCAGGTTTGTTTATGTTCAGTTTCCTGGTTTCCCTTTGAAAACAATTCATTCTTTCTTCACTGGTCATGAAGAAGCTAGAGCCTGGATTGTCCGTAATCTCCTCGATAAGGATGGGTTGTTCAAGCTTTCAGATGAAGATAATGCAACCATCTGCAAGTTAACGGAAGGTGCTCTTCTTTTATTTATAAAACTGCCATGTTTGAAACCAGACAGTTTATGAACTGCTGTGTGGTTCCAGGCTATTCAGGATCAGACATGAAGAACCTTGTCAAGGATGCATCCATGGGGCCACTAAGGGAGGCCCTCCGGCAGGGTATCGAGATAACAAAGCTCAAGAAAGAGGATATGAGACCTGTGACCCTTCAGGTTTGTCCCCTGCATTCTTCTTACGAGTCAAAGAGGTCATTATGCTAATCTTTATTTTTAGGACTTTGAGAACGCACTGCAAGAAGTGAGGCCTTCAGTTTCGTTTAGTGAGCTCGGCACTTACGAGGCATGGAATAGACAATTTGGAAGCTTATCAATGTAAGCGCTAGCCTCACCTGGGAGATCGAAACTATAAATATGTGATTCGTATTCAACATGACTTAAAAGTGTTATGAAATTCTTATCGCTCATTCTTACCTTCAAACTTTATTCTAGCATACTTTTGCATTTGTGTTTAAACCCTATGTTCAAAATAGATGTTCGAAGTACCTAAATTAAATAAGGATCAAAAACTAAATATAATCCCCAAACATTATTCATTTTAAAACTAAGATTACCTTGTGCCTCCTTCCTATTATAACATAGTATTGCTTATGTTGGATTCATATCTAACCAAAGAAAAAATATAAATACTAGCCTTTGCTTGAAGGGTTTTGTAGTTGAAATTTATGGTGAAAGGATCACTCGAGGATAAAGAGAAAGTTTGCTTGAAAGACTCACATTAGTACTTCAAATAAATATAATTTAGTGCCTATCTCATTCAGCAATATGCAAATCATCCCTATATTTCAATAATAATAATGATTTTATCCAAGTTGAAATTTTAAACATATTTACCCAAGTAAAAATGTATTGTTTTGATTTGGTTAAATAAGTGCATTAAGAGGCTCATAAAGTCAAAATTCTCTTTTAGATAGTAGTTCTTTAAATGCATATGCATATTAATTTATGACTACTCATGTTGATGTAATTTACGACTGGTGAGTTGATGGGTAACTTGTTAAATTAATTATTAAATCATTAATAATTAAAAGAATTTAATGAGCTTTAAATTTTCTTATGTTCAATAGCCATTTTAATTTAAGGTAAATCAAACAATTAGGCTCATGGGATCAATTTCATCCATATATATTGATAAATAATTCAAGGATGTAAACATATTGAATAAAAATTCTATTTTTAATTTTGATTATTACTCGATATTAATCAATTGTTTGAAGCTTGGTTGGATTTGAATATGCTCATGGATGATGGAAAGGTATTATTAACAATATTTATAAGATATGCGAGGAGGAGAAGAACAAAAAGGCGATAACAAAGAATAAGAAGTTAATACCTTTTAACACCCCAACATGATATTGTATACAAAATTTGCTAGTTACTCTTATATAAATTTTTTATGTTATGAGAAAAGCTATACTTTGATTTCATAAGAAAATCAATTAAAAAATAAATGACATGAAAATATTTATGATGGGATTCTTTTACACGTGGGAAACTTTATATACATTAATATAATTATTGTAGGTTCGGCTTCTCAAACAAAATCATGGTAAGGAAATTTAGGATGATGCCCAAAATAATTTTCTATTGATAGTTTTACAAAATGAGAACTCCCCTTCTCGCTTTCATTGAACTAGCCTAGGTCAAAGAGTATTAGATATATATCTTAGGGAAGGATTTTTAAGTGAGTAGGTTTTTGAAGTTGTAAGAGAAGTCACTTTGGTTGTAGGGACTAACATAAGGTTTGAGAAAGAGGTTTTACTATTTTTAGTTTCACAAGAGCATAATCATGTGGTTCATAGTTCAACTCTTCCTATTTTGAGTGAAATTCATGACTTGCTTTGCTCAAACATGTGAACATTTAGGTGGCCATGTTTTTTAGCATGTCATTTTAGCCTCAACTCAAAGTTACATTGATTTCTTTAAGAATTAAGTGACCACAATAGTGACTTTTACCAACAAAGGGAAGCAAAACTATTTTTCCAAAAAAAAAGTACTAGCTTGATTGATAGTCATCAAACCTAATTCCTAATGACATATTGATTTTATTCATTAGGAAGTAAAAAAACATTTAGTACTAACATCAATTCTGCACCAAAGTTTTGGAATTCTTATAACCTTAGTTCTTATTTACTGCAAGTTCATCATACAACTCATGACAAGTAAGGAAATTTATTTATTGTGAAGCTTAGAACTTTATTAGAATGTTCATTAACAACAAGTGTGAGGTCATTCTTGAAGATTTGTAATCAAGAAATATTTACAATATCTCTTTTATATAAGAAGATATGATTTTAATGGTAAAGAGCAAAACTATTTTTTTTGTAAAGATGAAAAAAGAGCTTTATAATTTGTAGTTTTAAAATTTAAAACTTTAAGGTTTATATGACATCCCTAAAAAATATTCTCTCTTCCTTACATATATTCCTTAAACACCATAACAAAAGTTTTAATTATTCATTGCTCCATGTTTTATCACCTTACTGCATGCTCTATGGCACAAAATGTTAAATGAGAAGCATCAAAACAAACTTAAGTGTTGTTGAGATGATAATGCTTAAGTGAACGAGTGGCTTGAGACTTAAATATAACATGTGAAATGAGTATATCTATGATAGGGTTGGTGTAGCTCCACTGGTAGACAATATTAAAGAGAGTCATCTTGGATGGTTTGGTCACATTAATCGCCAACCATCTAATGATCATGTGAAGAGGATAAATATTTTAGATTTGAATAATGCTTAGAAAGGCAGAGTTAGACCTAAAAAGAATTTGACATATTGTATAAAAAATGAGTTTTATAGAATTGAATTAAACAAAAATATGGCACTCAATAGAATACAATGAAGAAAAAGGATTCATGTAACTGATCACACTTTGTGGGATAAAGGCTTGTTGTTGTTGTTGTAACACATTACATCTTGGCTATTGATTTAAATGGTGTAAGTTTCATTGTGAAATATCTAGAGGAATGCAATTTCCTAACAATTTTTTTTAGTGATGAAATGTGCTTTTATTTAGATCACTTTTGGTAAGGACTTTAAGTTTTATTATGCCACTTGATGATTTACGAAATAAGTTTACATGGGTTTATTTTGCGTATATTATATTGAATTTCCAGACAAATATTATTACCATGTTCTTTTGTATGTGGGTGATTAGAATTTACTTGAGCATTAATTATTTTAGTCTTTTCTCCATCATGGTACTTAAGAATGGGAGTGGTTTGTTCTCTTCTAATTATAAAAAAATAAGGGATTTTGGGAAAAAGCTTAGGATTTGGAAAACTAAGTTTGCTTTTACGAATTTAGGATAAGGTGATAAGTAGCAAGCTAGGAAACACCTAAAAAAATATATTTGTTTAAATTTTCATTTTCTTTTAGAGATTTACTACGAAAACGTGGCCTCCAGTAAAAAATAAGTTTTAGGAATACTAAAACATTTCCCGAACATCCAATTTATAAGCAAACAACTGGCCTACCATCCAACTATCTTGACAATCAATATAAAATATGATAATCACGTCACATATTATATAAAACAGTCACTCATTGTCATTCTGAAGTTAGTTCAGTGTTGATGACCTAAAATTTTTCTTAATGTGTGTGTAATGGGTGTTATATGAATATTTTAGTCTTTAGAGGTTCAATTTTTATGAGCTAGTCATTTCAATTCAAATAAGTTAAATTTTATGGGGGTGAATTGTAAGTTTTTCTATTTGTTATTTTAAAAGGACATTATTTTTAGTCTACTTAATTTTTTATAAAATTTATATAGTTTTTTTATAATTTTTAAAAGAGTTTTCTGATTAGCTTAATATATTATTTTTCATTAATTTTATAAAGATTGACTGTGTTGGGAATTTTCACATGGGGAGGCCATATGACCCAACCCACAACAATGCATATTTTTTAACTCCAAATGATTGTAAAAAACTTGACCCAAATTATATTCAGCAGCTAGTGTGAATAAATGAAAATAAATAATAAAATTTCACTCTATGGGTACTACGAAAATATACTATCTTTTCAAGTAATATAAGATTTTTCTAAAGAACCCCAATATTGATCCCACAAAGAAAGCTGAAATTCTATAATATTGACTTGCAAAACTTCTATCTAAATTGCAGATATTACAATAGGAAAACAATTTCAAAATATTGGTAACAGCTTAACACTAAATTTATGCAGAAAATAAAAACATAGACTAAAAGACTGATAAAGTTTAAAAGACTTAACACAATTTAAAAGACTTTAAAAGAGAGTTTGAAATATTATGAAAAGATCTTTCCACTTACAAAGAGATGTTAATCAATGTATGAATTGAATGATGAAAAAGATAAAATGTTGTATTGTGCAAAACTAAATGAGCTCCAAACTCAAATTTTAGCTGCACCAAAAAGGTTGCCTACATACCGCTCTCTTGAAGGGATCAAGCCCCACGTTCTTCAAAATGCCCTACTATGCAATCAATCTCAAGCTAGGATGTTTACCAAACTTTTACATTAAGTGAACTTCAATATTTTTAGTGTCTTTGTGAGCATGTTCATTGGATTCCATTTTCTATCTACCTTCTTCAACAAAATCTTGTTGTCATCAATCAAGGCTTGAATAAGTGATACCTCACATTAATGTGCTTGATACGAATATGATTTGTTGAATTTATAGCCAAGAATATCACAGTCTAATTATCACATAACACCTTCAGAGACTCCTGATCAACTCCCAAGTCATTTAATAGGCCTTACATCCATAACACTTCCTTCATCACTTCCATGATTATCATGTACTCAGCCTCCATAGTAGACAAAACAAAAGTAGACTGAAGAATTAACCTCCAACTTACTATACCTCCCACCAATGTGAATAATTAATCAATCGTAGAACTTTTTCTATTCATAACACATGCATAGTCTGGGTTAGTGTAGCCTACACACAAATCTATAATAGATGATTGCCTCTTAAACATAAAGGCTACATCAACTGTACCCTTCAAATATCTCAAAATACTCTTCATAGTCTCCTAATGTTTTCTTTTTGGATCATGCATAAACTTGTTCACAACACTAACTACTTGTACAATGTCCGGTCTAGTACAAACCATGGCATATATTAGATTGCAATGTGCTACAAGTACTAAGTGAACACAGATTGAGGGATTCTTGACCACTACGGAGGACATATCGTTGTGCAAAACCTTTTGTCACTAATCTTGTCTTACACCACACATAAGCTCCATGAGTTCCTTATTTACATACAGTCTTTTGCACCTGATGGCTTTTCTTCTCAGAGGAAGTTTCACCAATTTCCAAGCGCTATTCTTTTGAAGAGACTACATCTCATCAACCATTGTCGCTCTCTAAAATTCACAATCAACTCCCAAGTCATTTTGGGACATTTGGTGGCCTAGTTCTACTTCTAGCACTAGACACCTGAGTAGGAATCTCATCCTCAACAACCTCTTCCACCACCTTCTGAGCACTATCAACCGATACCTTCTAAGCTGCAATTGAGTCAGATATTTGATTCGGAGTGGACAAACTCTATTGAACAAATAGACTTGCATCAAACTCCAACTTCTTCTGCATATTTGTTGTCTCGGTAGAACTCTCCACCAGCTTTAATTCCCATTTTTTTAACAAGTTTGTCTCGTTGAATGTAACATCATTGCTAATGACAACCTTCCTTTCTAACTGATCATACAACTTGAGGCTCTTGAATCTGAGCTTAAATCCAATGAAGATTGCCTTATTTTTTTGTGATTTCATTTTATCATTCTGCACATGGTAGTAAGTTGGACACCCAAATACTCTCAGGTGCTCATAATGTCTAGTAGGATAGCCTGACCAAATTTCTTTTGGGACCTTCTTCCTAAAAACTACAGAAGGCTGACAGTTTACCAAGTGACATGCATAACCTATGGTCTCAACCCAATAAATTATATCCAATCCAATATTGGAAAACATACATCAAACTTTCTTCATCAAAGTCCGGTTCATCCTCTCTACCACCTCATTTTGTTGGGTGTCTCAGAAATAATAAAGTGGTCTTCTACCTAGCTATCAAGCACTCTTGCAATAATACATCTAAAGTGTATATGTACCCATTGTTTGATCTAATATGTTAGATCTTTTTACCGGTATGAATTTTAATCTATTTCTTCCAAATTATGAAAATCTCTTGCACCTAGCTTCTGTGCTTCATGGTGTACAACCAAACATTCTTGGAGTAATCCTCAATAAAAGAGATGAAGTATCTCCACCCGCTGAATGATTTTGCCATTTATCGGGTTCCAAACCTCTATGTATTCTCTAAAATACATTATATATTGTGGATGATAGTACCAATAGATACACGTGTCTTCTTGTCAAATACATCATATTCACATAAATCAAGTGCTTTCTCCTTTGATTAATCTTTGTTTCACTAAATTTTGAAGTGAAGCCTCTCTAGCATGAGCTATCCACATATGCCACAACATAGTGGTATCAGAAGAATCATCGGTAACAATAGTCATTCCATTCAATATACTACCTTGAAGATAGTAAAGATTATGATAGTGAACTCCCTTTATAAAAATCATTACTCCATGGCATATTCTCACAACTCATATCGCAACAACTATCTTGTATCCTTTAGAGTTTAAAACATCAATTGGTAGCGAATTCTTTCTGATATCTAGAATGCGTTTAACATCTGTCAGCTCCCTCAAAGTACTATCATGCATCTTGACAAAGATAATCCCTACACCAATAGTACAACAAACTTAATCATTGCCCATTGTCACTACATTGCTATCCAACTCCTTGTAAGTGCACAACTACCATCTATGAGGAAAAATTTGATAGGTAGCACCTGTGTCTAGAATCCAACATGAATCATCTATAAATAAACTTTCAGAAACTGTAGATAACAATACATCTGAATCAGTCTCCTCACATAATTTCACAATGAAATTAGTTTTTGCTTTATATACAACTTTTCCCTTTTCCTTCAATGTCAGACAAACATTCTTCCAATGATCAATCTCTAAACAAAAATCACACTATTTTTTTCCAAAACTATGCCCACAAGACTTGCACTACTTTTGAGAAGTGTCGTAGCTGCCACCTTGGTTTGTAAATCTCTTCTTCTCAGATTTTCCACTGTGGAGTGTAAGTGTCTTAGCTGACTCCATATTTGTGAACTCCTTATCCCTTCAACAGAACTCATGATTCAGCAACTTCGTTGAAACTTCACCATACTTCAAGATCTCATTCCCATGAATGAGTGTCATCATGAAGTTTTCATACTCATCTGAGAGAAAATTCACCAAAAGAAATGCCTTCTCTTCATTCAAGTGTTCATCAATAGTACCCCTTAACTCACTTGAAATTTGTAGAGTCCACACTTCATATGGAAATGGTTCTCCAAGCTCTTTGTGAGATATTTGTTCTTTAACATCTACCATAATTTCCCTGCAAGATTCCCTATCATTTCCCCATATTTGATCTCTTGGGTCAAGAAATTTCAAATTAAGCCACAAGCACTCCAGTTCATCCTCAACCAATCACTCTCTGACATCTCTTCATCGTTATCCAAGGCTTTCTCTAGATTCAAAGAACACGACACATGCATCACCTTATATTGACACATGCCAAAGTTTCATCTATCGTCGAATTTCATCACATCAATTTTGATGGGATGCATAACCATCAGATGAATTTATTTTCCACCCCCATAATGGACATTGAAGAACCTAACATCATGGTTTCAATCTTAAAATCTCTTTCCCTAATTGTGTTAATCTTTTTATCATTCTTAGTATTTCTTCACATCCTTTTCCATGGTCTTTTTCAAGCTATTGATTAATGCTTTTATCCAGATTAGTATTAAACAAAAACTAATTCAATAATAATAATAAAGCCTTAATCCCACTATGTGGCGAGATATTTATTTATTTATTTTTGTTTTATTTTAACGAAGCATGAGTGTATAGCTGTGTGTGAGTCTAATGTGATAAACTGAATTTAATGAAGGCATGCACTTTAACGAGACGTGTGTTTTAGGCCTTAAGATGTGTGTCTCCCATTTTTTTATTATTAATAGGATATGATAGTTTTTATTATTATTTTTTATTTTTATATATATATTTTTATTTTTATGAGCATGGGATAATATTAACTGGGGAGAGAGTGTGAGGGTTGTCATGAGAGAGATATTTTTAATAAGATAGGATAATAATTTTATTATTATTATTATATATTATATTGCATTATGTTATAATATAATAATATTATTATTATTCTAACTATTTAATATGCGTGTGGGAGATAAAATAAAGATAGAATAGATTTCTCTTTTTTTATTATTATATTATTGTAATAGTAATAATAATAATAATAATAGTGATAGAATTATCATTTCCCATATTTTAGTCCAGACACGTCCTCGCAGCAAAATGAACATCCTCTCTAGGTAAAATCGACGTTCTGGACGCTCCGGCGCAGTCCGTTTCATTATTTGAGGTCGTTCAGACAACCTCGTCGACGATAGGGTCAAAAACGCGTCACATTGAATTTTCATCAAAATTTTAGCTCTCGATCGATCATTTCAAAATTATTTAAGTTTTTCAACAGATAACGGCGCATACGATGCAAATTACGATGATTGAAAGTGTTGACCGCTCGAATTGAGAAGCTGGTGCGTGCGCGAAGGTGCAAATTATGTAAAAGGCAATCCTATGGCTTAAAGGTCCTATAGGGATAATTATCAGGGTTCCCTTATGTAATCTCTAATCTTTGTATTAAAGATTATTGATCACATATGAAACCAACATAGAGAACAGAGATTTGGTTGAGATATCTAAGGAGAATGTGGGTACCATTTCTAAGATGCTAAGATAGTCATTAGAAAAGTTCTAAGGCGAGACCCTAGTCACTAAAGGAAAGACCCAAAACCCTCACCCAAAAGTGAGGTCAATAAATGGATCCCCAATAGGTGTGGAGTGCTAAACAAGCACATCACGCGTATTGGCGTTGATCGAGGCGATCAATGGACTAATCAAGCAAAGTTGAATTTAACTTTCCCTTAATTAGTATATTACTCAGTAAGGGAGGAACTGCGCTAGTATCCATCATGGTAGCTTAGTGAACACCCACTGGGGATATAGAAGGTGTTATCCGCTGGGGATGAGCAAGAATGTTATTTATCAAAGGTTTGTGTCTGTGTATTTTTTTTAGAAGCTGTGAATTTGGATTGCCAACATCATTATTGGGGATCACTAGATATAAATTTTGATTTATAGTTAAGATTTCAAATTATCAAATTAAATAAAATATGTGTAATATCATAGAAAGACTAGACCAGGAAAAAAAGGATTCATCTTCAAGTTGAGAGCCAGTCAAAGACACTATTGCACTATTTGAGGTATATTGTCTCAGTGGTAGCAGGTGCCAAAGAAAGAGAGTCTAGGATGTTATGTACATTTAAAGAGGACTTATACCTAGCTCAGATATATATATATAGAATCAACCCATATCCGTCAAGGGAAGGAAGGTATGAATCTAGAGGTATTTTTGTGATTCGGTAAAGTAATCAGCATAGCCACAAGTGGAAAGTGTGTATTTCATTTCGTGTATGCGTAGTCAGTGTCGACGTAGCAAAGTGTACATAAATAAAGAAAAATTTTAAGAATGTCTTGTGCGCGCAATAAGGGCTTACTATCCTGGCAAGAATTATCGGATGCCTTTGTTCATTTCAGGGGGCTTTACTCATATCTCAAAGGTGAGGAATTAGATGCCTCAACAAAACCTGGAGGCCTTACACTTATCCAGTGCAAGAAGGAATCAGGTACCTTGCTGGTTTACTCCCTTATCCAGTGTGTGCTAATATGGTGTAGCAGAGGTATAAGGTGCCTTGTTGGTTTACTCCTTGCTCAGTGTGCAAAGGAATTGGGTACCTTGTTGGTTTACTCCTTTATCTAGTGTGTGAAGTGTGACAACGGAGGAATCAAGCGCCTTGTTGGTTTACTCCCGATCCAGGTGGAACAGGTGCCTCAAACGCGCTGCAAGGACTTATTAATTGTTCCAGAGAGAATTTTTTGATGTCATAGTGGGTCTTACTCCTATCTCAGAGGTGTGGAATTGGATGCCTCAACAGAACCTGGAGACCTTACACCTATCCAAGGCAAGAAGGAATCGGGTACCTTGCTAGTTTACTCCCTTATCCAGTGTGCGCTAATATGGTGTAGCGAAGACATAAGGTGCCTTGTTGGCTTAATCCTTATCCAATGTACAAAAGAATCAGGTACCTTATTGATTTACTTCATTATCCAGTGTGTAAAGTGCGATATCGGAGGAATCGGGTGCCTTGTTGGCTTACTCTCGATCCAGTGCATGAGAAATTGGGTACCTTGCTAGTTTCCTCCCAATCCCGTATATTTATTTGGTGTGGGTGGAACAGGTGACTCAAACGCACTGCAAGGACTTATTAACTATTCTATAGAGAATTTTTGGATGTCACTGGGGGTTTTGCTCTTCTCTCAGAGGTGAGGAATTGGATGCCTCAACAGAACCTGGAGGCCTTACACCTATCCAGTACAAGAAGGAATCAGGTACCTTGCTGGTTTACTCCCTTATCCTAAAGAAAATTGTAGGAATTTGATGCCTCAACAAACCTGGAGATCTTACACCTATCCAGTGCGGGAAGGAATCGGGTACCTTGTTGGTTTACTCCTTTATCTTGAAGAAGGTCGTAGGAATCAGATGCCTCAACAAACCTGGAGGTCTTACACCCATCCAGTGCAAGAAAGAATCGGGTACCTTGTTGGCTTACTCCCTTATCCTGAAGAGAATTGTAGGAATTGGATGCCTCAACAAACCTGGAGATCTTACACCTATCCAGTGCGAGATGGAATCGGGTACCTTGTTGGTTTACTCCCTTATCTTGAAGAAAATCTTGAGTGGTGTGAGAAGTTTGATATCTAGCATTGTAAGGGGAATTATGAAAGAGGTGTGAAAATATGTAACATCTTTATAGAGAGTGTCACAGAACATGTGAATATAATATGATGTTGGAGATTGGAGAATTATAAAGGGTGTGATGAATATCATTTTGCCAGTTCGTTTTGTGTTCAAAGTGTTCTTGGAATTTTTTGTACTTTTGAAAAGAAAATATTTTATGAAAATACATATGCTTTGAAAGTTTTTTTTAAAATGAAATAATATTCTTAATTAACTTTTTTTAAATATTTTATCATTCTTTATTTGTTAAAATTGGATTGACATTCAGCTAGGTGGCTTTCAAAAGATCGCACTCCAACAAACTTAAAAGGTACTGCAAAACTGATCTCATTTATGTCATGCAACGCTTAAACTTATGACGAATATAAGTGTTTGCATTGATGATAACAAATTCAACTGCTGAAGCTGATAGACTAATTAAAGAAACTGGCAGACATATCATAACGCATGCTGACAACAGGGCCGAGGCAGACAAAAACAGTCTAACATTTGTGGCTGAAGTGACTAAGTCACCCCTCTGGGTATGTGCTCCAGAAAGAATCCCTCTGCATACATCCACGGGTAAACTTGACTTAAAGCTCGAGAGGTTGTAGCTCTTCTAATTTTGGATCAGGCTTGAACCAACGAGGGGTTTTCTCTGGATCCATCCTCCTGAACGTAACTGAAACCCGTCTGGTGGGCACTCCAGGAATGCAATGTTTGGCCAGGTCCACACCATTTTCTTGTAACATCAATACTGATCCAATTGGAAGCGGAATCTTAAACGATCCTTAAAACTCACCAGGTCATAATATGGTAATCTCCTTACCAAATAGTATGTCACACTTGGTCACGAAAGAAACTGTAGAAAAGGGTCGTACAAAGTCATGATGGTTGATGGGGGAGGAGTGCAGTCCCCTCGATCGTATATGTTAATTATATAGTTGTTGGGGATGCAGTCCATCGGTAACACCCTCCATTGAACCATCCACTTTATCATTTTCTTTAAAACTGCGGGCATCGGATCCACTTTGTCATGCTGGAGTATCCTAGGGGAACACCATCTTTAAGTGCAAAGTTGTGACAGCATCTGCACTGGATGGTAATTCTTCCCTTTCCTCGCATCTATTTCTCTGGTTTAGAATATGTTTTCTCGCGTAAGCAACCTACCCTACCCAAATCTCTTAGATGGAAGACACAGTCCAAGGTCTCTTTCTGATCCTCTTTCGAGAAGACATCAGTGTGCAGCTCCAATCCTTCTTCCAAATTGACTCGCTTCCAACCAATCTTGACCTGATACTCAAACATTTTACGTCAGACTTTCTTCATTTTTCTTATTTCTCGTTTATGATCATCTGATCTAGGTGCATAATCCATGTGTCGTGGTATATAAGGCCCTATCTCTTGTTCTTTCTTTTTCTTATCTGTCAACGTGCTGGCTATGTAATACTCCAACGTCTTGTAACTCTGCAGAAATAACACATTGTAGGTGTGACATTCTATGAATGCCCCTTGTGGGTGCCCCTGAGGCATTCCCCCCGGGCATCCCCCAAAGGGGTCAGATTCCCTTCCTCTTTAAAGTTTGTAGGAGACATGTACCCATCACAATCATTACAACCCTGATAAGGCGATGTTGGTGTTTATTCAGGCAAACCAGAAACGATAGTCTTGACCTCTTCTTGTAGAGGCTTGGTGACTGCTCCTTCTTTATCTTTGGCAATTTTGTCAAACTTGTTTTTAACAGGTGTGTTAGGTATTATTGACTCCATAGCTAGAGCTTTCTCAGCCCTTTCCAGGGCCTTCTTCTTGCGACGAGCAACGTTGTGCCGGTGGGTTCTCTTCTTAGCTTGAGTCTCAAAGCCCCTTGCCACAGAGCTAATCATGCAGTCTTCGGGGTTTGCTACCATTGATTTCAAATAACGAGCTTTAGACTTCTGAGACGACCTCTTCATAAATGGGGTGTGATGCAAGTCATGCAAAGCTGAAACTAACAGTCCCCGATCCGACATTTTCCTGTAAAAGACAGGAGAAACGTCAGCACCCTCTAATTTAGGTAAAACTTAGAATGATAAAAAAATTATTAAAATATTTATATATTTAGTTTAATGGAATTTTGAAAAAAATATGCAAGAAGGTGTGATAAGAAGTGACGTGCCAAATTTTGTTCATGACAATTTTGAGTTTTATTACAATTTTTTTATTGATGCCCAAAACAGACAAAAAAACCCAAAAAAGTAGCAAAAGAGGGTCACTAAAGGTTTCAGGTTGCGTAGTATTTCTTTAAATATCTCCCAATAATTTGGAGCATTGGTCTCTCGCCTTGACAATCCACTAGTTGATAAGCTCCTCCGATGAAGACTCTCTCTACGACAAATGGTCCCTCTCAAGTAGGCTCAAATTTTCCACCTATCTTACGGTGTGCCAAGATAGGTTTTTTGAGGACCAGAACGAGCTCACAGACCTTAAAAGTCCTTGGGTGGACAAACTTATCGTGGGCTTGAAACATTTTAGCTTGATAAAGCTCTAGATTCTGTTGCGTTGTCAGCCTTCGTCCTTCTAAACTTTCTAATTCTTCTAGTCGAAGTCTGGAGCTATCCTTTGTAATAATCTTGTTTTCCATAGCCACTCGAAGAGAAGGCAATTTTATTTCTAAAAGGAGCACGACTTCGGACGCATACACTAGAATATATGGTGTGGACCCAGTGGGGGTTCTGACCATTGTCCTATATGCCCACAATGCCTCCAACAACTTCTCGTGCCATTGTCTCTTATTGGCTTCAAGGGGTTTCTTTAGAATTTGTACTAGAATTTTATTGAAAGCTTCTGTCAGGTCGTTTGCTCTTGGATTGTGGATCGTTGAATACCTCCAATCTATACCATGTCGTCAGATGAAGCTGTTGATTTTGGTGCTCTTGATAGTTGTTCCATTATCTGAGATTATCCTCCACTGTACCCCAAAATGGTAAACAACCTGGTTTTTGAAAAATTGTAGAACATGATGTGATGTCACTTCCCGTAACGGAATCGCTTCTGCCCATTTCTAGAAATAATATGTCGCTGCAACAATAAATCTATGTTTTTTAGAAGAAGGGGGGTATATAGGACCCACTATATCTTTACCCCAACACTTGAAAGGCCACGAGGCGACAGTCAGGTGTAGCACATTCAGTGGTTGGTGTAGGACCACCCCGTGTATCTGACACCGATGTCACCTTTTGGTCGTTTCCATGCAATCTGTCTTTATAGTAGGCCAATAGTAGCCTAGTCTCTTGATCTTCATTTTCATCTTTGGTCCTGACTGATGTGCACCACACAGTCCGGCATGAACCTCTTTAATAAGATTTTGTGCCTCCTTACGACTCAAGCACCTCAACCACATCTTATCCAATGCTCTTCTGAACAAAATACCATCGACCACTGCATGTTACATTGCTCTCTTCAGTAACTGATACGCCACTGATTTATTATCAGAAGCGTATCTGTCTGCAGATATCTGACGAATGGATGTCTCTAATCCTCAGTATCCTCAACCGCTGTAGTTGTTATTACTGAATCCTTTTCTTCTGCTTCACATAGTCTTTCTATATCGATTCTGGATAACACTTGTTTTCCTCTAACAGCAATATTAACTGAATCGGTGGTGGGCATGTGAGTTCTTTAGCTAACTTTGTTAAAGCATCCGCATGCAAGTTATTTCCTCGAGGAATCCTGTACAATGTAACATTTTGAATTTTTTCTAACAGTTTTATGTCATACTCATAGTATTCCTCAAGTCTCAGTTCCAAAATTCTGTATTGACCGGCGATCTGTTGGATAATCAACTACGAATCCCCGTATATGTTGACATCTGTAATACCCATCAAAATTGTCAGTTCTAATCCCGCTATTAAGGCCTCATACTCTGCTTCATTATTAGTGCACGACTCTGAAAGGTGATAGGAATATCTCATCATTTCGCGCTCGGGTGTCACGAACACTAAACCAATTCCCATCTTTCCAGGTATCACTTTATGTGAACCTTGAACTCTTGTAGTTGATGCAGCTCTGTCAAAATACATTTCCCAACGTTTCTCATTGGGAAATTATACATTCAGAACTTTCTCATTCGGTAGATCGTCGTTGAGAGGGGACTCAGCTGGGTGTCACGAACACTAAACCCCCACCGGGTGTGCTGCCGGGAAGTCTGCTAGTATTTGCACTTTGATAGCACAAAGAGGCACAAAAGTTATATCAAATTGTAACAATATCATCGACTGCCTAGCTAATCTGCCAGCTAGCATTGGTCGACTCATTAGGTATTGCAAAGGATTAACTCGTGAAATTAAACTAACCTTATGCAAAAGCATTTAATGTCTTAGCTTCTGAGCTACAAAGATTAAAGCTAGACAACACTTTTCAATTGGAGGATAGTTTACTTATGTTGGTATTAGACATGTGCTTAAATAATAAAGAGCATTTTCTTTTCCCTCATCATTAACTTGTGCTAGCAAGGCTTCGAGGGAGTCATCTAACGCCGCGGTGTAAAGTATCAAATGTCGACCTGGGATAGGGGCCGCTAAAACTGGAGGCATCATTAAATATTGTTTGATATTCTCAAAAGCAAGTTGATAAGTTTCATCCCAAATGAATTTGGCATTTTTCTTGATCAACGTAGAAAAAGGTTGACACCTTCCCGATAAATTAGATATAAACCATCTTAGATATGCCAACTTTCCTTGTAGGGATCGTAGTTGTTTTAAAGTTTTTGAAGATGATATTTATAAGATAGATTTTATCTTATCTGGATCAATCTCAAGTCCCCGGTGACGGACAACAAATCCTAGAAATTTCCTTGAGGTAACGCCAAAAGCGCACTTTAAAGGATTCATCTTGAGATTATATTGTCGTAACCAATTAAATATAATCCTCAAATAGTACAAATGATTGTTCTTTTCTTCACTTTTAATAACCAGGTCATCCACATAACATTCTACTTGTTTATGGATGAGATTGTCAAATATCTTTGTCATCGCTCTCTGGTATGTCGCTCCTGCGTTCTTCAGACCAAAAGGCATCACTATTTAGCAGAAGATTTCGATTGGTGTTCTAAAAGTTGTTAATGAAGCATCCTCGGGTGTCATCTTTATCTGATTGTACCTAGATGAGCCATCCATGAAGGAGAAGATTTCATGAGATGAGACGATGTCCACCATTAACTCTGGTATTGGTAGGGGAAATTCATCTTTTAGACATACCTTATTCAAATCCCTAAAATCAACACAGACTCAAATATGTCATTTATTTTTCTTAACTGGAACATCATTTGCTAACCATGTGGAGGTACTGTTCTTCCCTCACAAAGTTAGCATCTATTAACTTCTGAACTTCTGCAACAACTTGTTGTTTAACTTCCACCCTCATTCTACAAGGTGCTTGCTTTACAGGGGGGATACTTGAATCAACCCGAGTCTGTGGACTGTGATTTCTGGTGCTAAACCCGACATCTCTTCATAACTCCAAGGGCTAAACCCGGCATCTCTTCATAACTCTAAGCGAAGCAATCTTTGAATTCTTGGAGTAATTTGATCAAGTCCTTAGACTCCTTTACATCAAGCAGGGAACTAATGAAGGTATTGTTCTTCCCTCACAAAGTTAGCGTCTATTAACTTCTTAACTTCTACAACAACTTGTTGTTCAATTTCCACCCTCATTCTACGAGGTGCTTGCTTTACAGGGGGATACTTGAATCAACCCCAAGTCTGTGGATTGTGATTTCTGGTGCTAAACCCGACATCTCTTCATAACTTAAAGCGAAGCAATCTTTAAATTCTTGGAGTAATTTGATCAAGTCCTTAGACTCCTTTTCATCAAGCAGGGAACTAATGAAGGTATGTATAGGCTCTTCCTCTATTCTAGAGTTAATTTCCCTTAATTCATCGATAGTAGAATTAATCTCTTCCTCAAACTCAGAGGGAACATCTTCTATCAGTGGCTCTTCATAATCTTCATTAACATCCATACATTGCTCCGTAGTAACAACCATGCAAAATTATGTATCATCAAATTGTCCTATCGTTCTGAACCCAAGACCGCTCTTTGAATTAAAATTATGGGCCTTGGTATCCCATAGCTTTTCAAAGAGTTTCAATTTATTTTTTGGCATATGGCTCGGCAATGAACCTTGCTGAATTAACTTCTTAACATAAGGCGGAAAGTAACCAAAAAGTACTTCCATTAATTCATTAAAATTTTCTTCAAAGAGTACATCAATATCGGGAGAAGAAGTAGTAGTAGTAGCAGAGTAAAACTTGATGGGCTTCATGCCTTCAGTATGTACTTCCTTAACCCTAATCTCTCAACCTTATTGGATTTGATTGGGGCTAAGGTCATGGCATGTACATAGTTGTTGATTTGATCGTACATCATCTGGTATGCATCCTTTTCTTCCTCTTTAACTTGAACTTTAAATTGAGGCTTTTTCTCGTTAATAATTATCGCCTTTATTTGAAACTCTTCATCATCTGAGCTGGTTTCCAAGTCGACTTTAATGGATGGATTGTCTAGTTTGAACAACCCATTGATTCTTATTTGACTGCATCCCCGACCTTGATCTCGGATATGCAGACTAAAAGAATCATCCTCCTCATGTGGAGTGGGAGAATGGATTTTTGAATTGGATTTGACTGAACCCTCTCTCGTGTCTTTTTCTTTGTAGTGTTATCTTTATCAACTGTAGCATCTTTGGAACATATGGTCTTCCTTGGAGGTGCATAATAGGCAGCATCTTCATCGGTCCCCACTTCGTGAATTGAGAATGGTTGAAGATCTCCTTTAATACATTGTTCTCATCCATCTTTGTAGTACTTTATATACTGATGTAGGGACGACGGTACCATATTATACTCATGAATCCAAGGACGTCTGAGTAAAGCATTAAATGAAGTTTCTGAATCGATGATATGGAATTTTGCAGTGGTTACCAAATCTCCGGCATTTAACGTCAAAGTAATAGATCCTAGAGCTCTTTCTCCTTTCTGGTTGAATCCCCTTAACATCATTTTATCATTATTGAGTTTTTTTGCATCGATATCCAGATAAGCTAATGTTCGAAGATTCATTATATTCAATGAAGCTCCTGGGTCTACTAAAACTCTGGAAAGAACAGGTTTTCCAATATGGACTGAAATATAGAGCGGTCTGTTGTGGTTTGCTGTCCCAAGTAAAAGGTCTTCATTCGAAAAGGTGACTTCAGGTTGATCTTGTAATGAATAGACCACCTCAGGGATGTACTAGTTAACTAGGCTAAGCAAATTTCAGGGTCTAGTAGGGCCTTGATGAGTGTGTGTCTCATCTACTTCGACGGGATTAGAGCATCAAAAATACTTAGCTTTGCTGGTAGTTTCCTTAGGTGAGAGAGTACATTATATTCCATTTTGTTGATTTGTTTAACTTGGTCTAGAAGAGATGTTTTCTCCACAAGTGGAGGTGGTTCCTCTCGAGTGATTGTTTGTTTCTCTTTCTCTATTGGGGTCCCTTGTGGATGCAACACTTTACCACTCCGTAAGTTTATCTCTGTAATTTCTTTCATTTCTTGTGTTGACTCAGTGGAAGTTTCTCCTAATGTCATAGTCAAATCCTCTGCATCTAACTCTGACTCTAAAGATTCAAAACTAACTATAATAGGTGTTCCTTTGAACTCGAGGGTTGGCTCCTCGCTCAACGAATTATCATAATTGGAATCTCCTTCACTTCCACTATCTCGATCGTCACTAGCAGTGGATTGTACGATTTGAGGATTGTTTTGAGAATCAAAACTGCGAGTAATCTAGTTATCGATATCGACATTCTCAAAAGAAAGAGTCAAAACGTAACCAAAATTAGAAGCATTATCATTATAATATCCTGACAGGATAAAAAGATGATCATACAGAGTAATAGGCTTAAAGATTTTCTTCCCCAAGTCACTAAACACTACCCTATCAAAAGCAGCCCTTATCCTAGGCTTCGCATTATCAGTCTCATTCTTTTCCTTATCTTTGTTGATCTTCTCACATACGGGCTTTTCCGGTGCCTTCTCGGGTGTAACCTGAATGGACTGTTGACCCTGAGTGGTAAGCTGAGCAAGTGGTTGATCTTTGGAGGCAACTTAATTTGGAGCAGTCCGAACCTTGCTTAAAATCTTCTTGGATGACTTATTCCAAGCTGTGTTCCAACTTTCACCTTTGGTACAAGAATAGACCGGTTTGGCTGTGATCATATTTATAGAACCTATGACAGGTTCACGTAAATATTCCTTTGGGAGGGTTATAGTTCCAACTCGGTAACTCCTCTCGAGCCAATTTTTAAAAGTGACACAATTTTTGATCGTATGACCCAACATTCTGTGGTAAGGACAATAGTTTGGACTATCTGTCCTACCAACTTCTTCCGGCCTCTTAGCTTCTAGAAGCTTGAACTCAGTCTTCTTTGACAGGTTCCTAAAAATCTTGGCCACTGCCTCGTTCTTGAAAGAGTAGACCTTGTTCAAGAGCTCTTTTAGGGTCGGTTTATTGTAGTTTCTAGGTAGATTTGAAGATTGTTCTTGCTGAACAGACCTCAACGCATACTGTCGATCCTGAGGCTGAGAATACTGAGGCACGTACTGCTGATTGGGTTGAGGATTTTGAGGTGGACGCTGACTAACTTGCTGGATGAATGGCTGAGTAAACTGGGGACCTGATTGTTGTTGTTGATAGGAACGTTGAGGATGGTCATCCCTATTCATTGGCTGCTTTCCTTTATCAACTACAGATACCATCTCGACTCTCTTATCATAAGCCTTTATTGGTCTGGCCCTATCCGATTTACCTTCATTCGAGTGCTTAAGCTCCTCCTGAAGCTTTTCAGCCTTGGTGAGGAGCTTCTCGAAAGACTTAATGGTAAGTCCCTTAAGCATAAAACTGATCTTTCCATGGATATTCTTAAGTACTATTTCAATTGCATACTTTTTGCCAATTTGTGGCTCGCATTTCATGCTTAGGTTTCTCAACCTTAAGAGATAATCCACCAGTGTCTCATTGGGCCTCTGCTGCTCCCTAATGAGATATCCTATAGCCACTCGACGCTGTGTCCCAACAAATCTTTGCACGAATAGACTTTCTAATTCAGTAAATGTTTTTACTGATCCATTAGGAAGATCAGTGTACCACTCAAAGGCTATCCCTGATAAGCTGCTAACAAACAGTCTGAAGAGAAGAGTGTCGTTCTCATTTACGTTGCAACAATTGGCTCTGAAGTGTGTTATATGCTGTCTCAGGTTTCCTGTTCCATCGAAAGTTTTGAAGGTAGGAGGCACAAATCCCTCAGGATATGAGACAGAATCAAACTCCTTTGGGTAGGGTCTACCCTTTGGAACTAATGATCCTCCCTTGGACTGGGTTATGGCCTCTCTAACCTGCTGGTCCACATATTGTTTAATGTTCTTTTCAGGTACCAAACTCTGAATGGAGTTTCTTTTGGGCTCATCCTATTTATTGGTAGAGGTGGAATCCCTTCTGTCATCCTTGATATGCACTATGTATGGTGGATGCACCTCCATAGTTGTTGGAGTCAGAGACTGTGCAGACATCATGGTGATTGTAGCAAGCACCTCTTCCATTCTTCTCTCCAATCTAATGATATGTTCATCCCGACTCTGAACTTCTCTACGACAGTCTGTCTCAGTGTCCTCCTCATCAGAAGGTTGAATTTCTCGTGAGGCTGCTTGGGCTCTTGTGTCAACCATATTGATTTCCATGAATTCTTCATCAGAACCCGTATCGGCATCGCTGATTCATCGCTCTTTGGCTAGCTGGCTCAAGTTAGTTCATAACTTGTCCAATTTAGCCTCGATTGAGCTCTCTTCAGCTGCTTTGATATCCGGCTGAATCTACTGCAATTGTTTTTCCTCTAACTTTACAGTTGGGGAAAATATAGTGGCATCAGTCGAGCTATTGGACTCGTCCTTCTCTCTTGTAGAACGGTCCTCCATACTCACTGAACAAACCAGTCTGGAGACTTTGGGAATCCAAACCTTCTTCCTTAGATATGTATGGGGATATAGTGTCCCGTTGACATCATCAGAATCGTGGGAAGAGGTATGCTCACCATCGAATAATCTAGACCTTGTAGTAGAAGCCTTCTTATCGTAAGAATCTATTAAAGACTTCTTTTGTACTACAACGGGCTGAATTCTAGGACCTAACCAGGATTTGACTGGTATTCTGCTCTTAAGTGGTTTAGTAGTGGTAACAGGAACTGAAACTGTCAATTCGAGGTCCTAAACGGAGTTTAGCATATACACGAGGCACAGATGTCTTCCGAAATTTCTGAAATTTCTGCGAGTGTCTCAGAATTTCAGCTTTCACTTTTGATGAGATTATAGATCTCATCCTCTTTACTAATTCAGCTACACTACAACGTTCTTCCTTTGCTAGATTTTTGAATACCAATCGGACATGAGATAAGGGGGATGTTCTCTCTCTTACCCTACTCTGTCTATGAAGTAGTGGCAGTGCTGCGTCAATTCTGTAGGGACTTTCTTTAGTTGGAGCATCGAAAAGTGCATGAAATCACTTCCTTGAAGAAGGGGAGAGGTTTCAAACACTTCTACCTCTTCTAACTGGAGAGATTTGTCATCAGAGGTTACCTTTGCAACTTCATCTTTAGCTTCCTTATGAAGTTTTCTCGATATATTCCTTCTTTGAGACCGTGTTAGAGGTATGGATCGTGAACTAGATCCAACCTCAAACACAGACGGAGCAAAAAAAATTCAGACTCTAGTTCTCGAATTACTCTCTTTCCCTTATCAGGAACGACAACAGACACAACAGTTGTGAGTCCAGCAATGGACGAGGTAATTGGCTTAGCAGACGACAGAACTACTGGCTGAACATGCATGGCAGCCTTAGCGGACTTCATCCTCTTAATGGGAGGGAAATTGTGTTGAGAGCTCTGATCAAATTGAATTGTGGGCTTAACCACCTCAGAAGTTGTCTTAATGACAACACGCGGAACTTTCTCCAGAAACAACTCAACTCCATCATATTCGGACCCAAACTTGACCATGGATTCCTGGCTGAGAGTAGCCTCGTCATAGGATGAATAGTTTGCAAAGCTAAACAACAACTTTAGAGTCGACATTGTCACTGTCAATTGAAGGTTGGAATGTCAGAAACGGCCTAATTCTTTGTTAAAAGTGGTAAGGAATGTCTGTTTACTAGGCAGAATTTATAATTAAAGTGAATTAAAGTTTATTTCAAATTGTAATTAGTGTATAAAAATGAACTGGCAAAATAAGTGCGAAGAATTGGGTTTAATCTGACAAAAATAACTCTAAAGTGTAAAATGAAGTGTAATATTCATACCCAATCCAAAATCGAAGATATAAAATATCATTTTGGTGAATATGATTCACCACCACACCTATAGGGGTTTCAACCCCACAAAAAAAAATGAAAGCTCAAAGGATTCCTGGACTCTTTGTTTATTATGTTTAAGCAAAAAGTCCTAAAATACAAAAGTGTTGGTTGTACTCATCCAAGAAAGAAATGGACTAAGTAAACCAACAGAAAAGATGGCTAATATGGTTCGAGAGAAACGAACACATTACTGATGTATGAAAACAATTATTCCCTACTAATATGGAGAGAGGAACTAGTCCCCAGCGGAGTCACCAGAATTTCTTAGTCGTCATGCGGCTTGGTGCGGTTTAATTTAGCATAATATAATGTTTAGAAATTAAGTATTTTAATTTAAAAAAAAAAGGGGTCAAACTGATCCCATTTAAAGGTAATCTCCTTGCCAATAGTATGTCGACTACATGAATCTTTTTTCTTCATTGCATCCTATTTAGTGTCATATTTTGGCTTAATTCTAATAAATTAAGATCTTTTTTTTTATACAATAAGCCCAAGTCTTCAAAAATCTACCTGCCTTTCTTAACATAAGGTAAATCTAAAACATCTACTCTCCTAATTAAACAAAAACTAATTTATCAAAATATTATCATAAGGGTTGTTTGGAATTACTTTTATCTTTTTTTTATCCTATGCTTTTATTTTATTTATATTTTAATTTGAAACAAGACATGTTTAATATTTTTTATTAAGATATGACTTTTTTTAAATATTCAAAATATATAAAAATCATTTTAAATGTTTTCTAAAATATGCTTGCTTTTTTTTTTTTTTTGAAACAAAAAATAAATAAATAATCACATTAAACAAATATATTTTTTATAAACAAAAAAAATAATAAAAATAAATAATCTCAAACAATCCCTTATATTTCAAACATTTATATCAAATCTTTAATTCAATCGTTCAAACCACTAAATCGAAACTAGTTTAATTATACCGTAAACAAAATAATTGAATAGAGTTTCATGGAAGACATTTGGATGTTTAAGAGTCGAGTAGGATTTCAAATTGTTCAGCTAATATTAAGCATTGAAAATACTTCTAAAAAAACAAAATGCCCCCATTAAACAACTCATCTCCATTAACTTCAATCCAAAAAAAACATAATTAATTACTGAACAAAACTAATTTAAATTTAATGAGTTCAAAAACTGGTTTGAACGCATGAAACAAATGAACAACTAATTACTATTTTAATCACTAACTCAAATAAAAACACTAACATAGCACAAAAAGACTTGTGAACTGCACTAGCATGACATGTTAGATGTTTTTCAAAACTCTTCAAATCTTCTCAATGATTTGAANTTTTTTTAAATATTCAAAATATATAAAAATCATTTTAAATGTTTTCTAAAATATGCTTGCTTTTTTTTTTTTGAAACAAAAAATAAAAAAATAATATCACATTAAATAAATATATTTTTATAAACAAAAATAAAAAATAAAAAAAAATAATCCCAAACAATCCCTTATATTTCAAATATTTATATCAAATCTTCAATTCAATCGTTCAAACCACTAAATCGAAACTAGTTTAATTATACCGCCAGCTTCGTTCTCTGTTAAAGAAAATAAGCGAATAAAGTTTCATGGAAGACATCTGAATGTTTAAGAGTCGAGTCGGATTTCAAATTGTTGAGCTAATATTAAGCATTGAAAATACTTCTAAAGAAACAAAAAAAGCCCCATTAAAAAACGCATCTCCATTCACTTTAATCCAAAAATAAACATAATTAATTACTGAACAAAACTAATTTAAATTTAATGAGTTCAAAAACTGCTTTGAACGCATGAAACAAATGAACAACTAGTTACTATTTTAATCACTAACTCAAATAAAAACACTAACATACCACAAACAGACTTGTGAACTGCACTAGCATGAGATGTTAGATGTTTTTCAAAACTCTTCAAATCTTCTCAATGATTTGAAAAAAAAAATGATAATTTAATTTTCACATTGAAAACAAATAAAAAAAATGATTTCATAATTACTTGAGATATATTTTATATTAACAAGCAATCATATGAAAAATCCTCATCCATATGCTTCTAAAATCATCACGAGCACACAAATAGCTGTTGCTAAGAAAAATCCTCAAAGCTTGATATTGGGAAAAGAAAAAGAAGAAGAAATAAAAAGGGAGCTTACATACATACCACTGAATTAACTTAAATATCTATATAAACCGCCTACAAAAATCGTCAAATTCATATAAGAGATAAAGAATAGAACAAACTGGAGGAAAAAACAAAAGGAAGGAGTTCCTTTCCAGAGACGAGCATTTATAAGCTCAGAATAGTCATGCTGATTGTTGACGTTGGCTCTCACAACCGGGGCAATTATGCAAGCTCTCGTGGATGTAGATATCACAGTCAAGGCAGAAATGTTGGTTGCACTTTGGGCATGAGACATGGGGATTGGATTTGCTTCCTGTGTATTATAGGAGAATCAATGTAAAAAATTGAGCATTTACATACATACCGAATAATTTTTATGGATTTACATATATGACACCTAAGCATTCATAGTTACATGCAGACCACTCAAATATTTAACATCAAATAAAAAATATCACTGTTGCTATTTTTTGAAAAGTGAAATACAACTTATCTCTCTTTTGTAGCTTTGTGACACCAAGATGTTATGAGTGTAAATATCAAACTTTAGGTATTAGATATGTAAATACATAAGAATTGTGTGGTTTGTATATAAATTTTCCAAAAATTAAAAAATCTAGAAATCGTGGTTACTGAAAATTGAAGATGATGAAACAATGAAAGTTATGATAGTTGAGAGTCTTATCTAAAAAGAGAGTCTTCCATTGGAACTTTTATTGAACACTAATATGAACCAGTATCACCTAAATTTGATCAGCCCCCTAATGTCTTCGACGAAAACATTTGTGTTTGTATCAAATTCTCACAGTTCTCATATCAATAATGCATTTATAAATTTGGGTTCAACCCAATATGGTTTTTAAGCTCGCAGCAGTTAATAATAGTATTCCAGCCTTCATGCTAGAACTGAAGGATAAAAATTGGTAAGGTAGGTATTCAGGTTTGGAAAATATTTTCAATAATATAAACATGGATCATGAGCGTAAAGATATAAGTATGGGCTTTTCAAATAAGAAAGAATGATGTGGGTCAAAGATAAACTGAGAGCAATTAAGGAAAAAATGACATGTATTCCACTTATTATCTATAAAACTAATGCTCAAATTTTGAAAATAAGCTTCTAAATTTTTATATTTATGACAATCAAATTATAAGATATTAATTGTAACGGTTATGTTACATTGGGGGAGGGGTAACCATGAATCGAGGAAGAGGGAGGGGTCAGATGAATGAAAAGAAGGGGGTAATGAAGCGAGAAGGTCAAGAAGCCAAAGAGAGGAAAAGGAAACAAAGAGTCACACAAGGAGAAAATTGAAGCAAAGAGTTGAAGAAACCGAAGGTTATTTTCGCCCTATAAAAGAACGTGCTTGAGGGAGGCAACAGTGAAAAAGACTTAAGAGTCGAACAGTGAGGGAGAAATCCTAGCCGGCAACGAGGATGCTTGAGGAAGCATCGTCTTTGAGCTTCAAAAAATTCGGTGCGAAAGGGGAAAGAATAGCGGAGGAGAGCACATGTCCTAGCCTACCAACGAAGAAAAAGAGAGGAAGAAGCATCGCAGAGGAGGAAGGGTTGAGTTTGTGCGTTCGTGTGGGAGAGAAAGTCGAAGTAGGCTTTTGATCTGGAACTCTCGCAAGCAAAAAAAATCTCCCTCATGCACAGTGGGCAAAGTCGAGGTTTCCCATGCATGAAGTAGGGTGGGCTGGTTTTACAAATGTAAGTTTAATTATTTGAGTTATTTAATAAATATTACACACACATATATATATATATATACATATATGTATGTATATATATATATATATGTATACATATATGTATGTATATATATAGATATATGTATAGNGATGTTTTTCAAAACTCTTCAAATCTTCTCAATGATTTGAAAAAAAAATGATAATTTAATTTTCACATTGAAAACAAGTAAAAATGATTTCATCATTACTTGAGATATATTTTATATTAACAAGCAATCATATGAACACTATAAACAGTTTGTCGACTCATCCATATGCTTCTAAAATCATCACGAGTACACAAACTACTGTTGCTAAGAAAAATCCTCAAAAGCTTGATATTGGGAAAAGAAAAAGAAGAAGAAATAAAAAGGGAGCTTACATGCATACCACTGAGTTAACTTAAATACCTATATAAACCACCTACAAAAATCGTCAAATTCATGTAACAGATGAAAGAATAGAACAAACTGGAGGAAAAAACAAAAGGACGGAGTTACTTTCCAGAGACATGCATTAATAAGCTCAAAATAGTCATGTTGATTGTTGACGTTGGCTCTCACAACCGGGGCAATTATGCAAGCTCTCGTGGATGTAGATATCACAGTCAAGGCAGAAATGTTGGTTGCACTTTGGGCATGAGACATGGGGATTGGATTTGCTTCCTGTGTATTATAGGAGAATCAATGTAAAAAATTGAGCATTTACATACATACCGAATAATTTTTATGGATTTACATATATGACATGACAACTAAGCATTCATAGTTACATGCAGACCGCTCAAATATTTAACATCAAATAAAAAATGCCATTGTCGCTATTTTTTGAAAAGTGAAATACAACTTATCTCTCTTTTGTAGCTTTATGACACCAAGATGTTATGAGTGTAAATATCAAACTTTAGGTGTTAGACGTGTAAATACATAAGAATTGTGTGGTTTGTATATAAATTTTCCAAAAATTAAAAAATCAAGAAATCGTGGTTACTGACAATTGAAGACGATGAAACAATGAAAGTTATGATAGTTTAGAGTCTTATCTAAAAAGTGGAGCCCTCCATTGGAACTTTTATTGAACACTAATATGAAAACTCACCTAACCAGTATCACCTAAATTTGATCAGGCCCCCTAATACGGCTTCGACGAAAACATTTTTGTGTTTGTATCAAATTCTCACAGTTCTCATATCAATAATGCATTTATAAATTTGGGTTCAACCCAATAAGGTTTTTTAAGCTCGCAGCAGTTAATAATAGTATTCCAGTCTTCATGCTAGAACTGAAGGGTAAAATTGGCAAGGTAGGTATTCAGGTTTGGAAAATATTTTCAATAATATAAACATGGATCATGAGCGTAAAGATATAACTATGAGCTTTTCAAATAAGAAAGAATAAAGTGGGTCAAACATAAACTGAGCAATTAGGGAAAGAATGACATGTATTCCACTTAATATCTATAAAACTAATGCTCAAATTTTGAAAATAAGCTTCTAAATTTTTATATGTATGAATCAAATTATAAGAAATTAATTGTAACGGTTATGTTACATTGGAGGAGGGGTAACCATGAATCGAGGAAGAGGGGTCAGGTGAATGAAAAGAAGGGGGTAATGAAGCAAGAAGGTCAAGAAACCAAAGAGAGGAAAAGGAAACAACGAGTCACACAAGGAGAAAATTGAAGCGAAGAGTTGAAGAAACTGAAGGTTACTTTCGCCCTATAAAAGAACGTGCTTGAGGGAGGCAACAGTGAAAAAGACTTGAGAGTCGAACAGTGAGGGAGAAATCCTAGCCGGCAACGAGGAGGCTTGAGGAAGCATCGTCTTTGAGCTTCAAAAAATTCGGTGCGTGTGAGAGTAATCTTGAATTGGCAATTGAATTGATTACACAATTAGTGACTTCATAATGAGCATGAGTTGATTACTCAATTAGTGGAATAAATATAGGTTTATAATAG